>JAGFPH010003139.1:48083-83523 GCA_018207615.1 Philaenus spumarius | reverse complement strand
AATATATAGTCAGATATGTTAAAAAAAGTTACACGTTTCGTAACATATATATATATATATATATATATATATATATATAAAACGTTTTTAACTCAAACACGTTTCAACAACAAAGTCGCCATACCATTAAGCAAGGGCCAAAATGGTCAAATTATAACTAACCTAACAGTGTTTCATGTCCCATATTTATACAGAATTCTAAGGGGCGAGGCTTAAGATACTTTACTTAGAGAAGACATAATGCATTTAAAATGGTTTTAATTATATACAACTGCTCAGGAGTAGTTTTACTAACATAACATTATTAAAGAATATTGTATAGGATATGTGGCACAATCTACAGAAGGTCGGTATACAACAAATTTAAAGATGAAATTAGGTTTATTCCTGTAATTAATTTAAATTCTGCGTAAAAGGCGTTATACCAAAAACGTATTTCCACTATATTTAGTAAAACATGCATATGGTTAGCAGTACTGCAAAACATATTTTACACCTTATACTCTAATAATAGAAACTTAATAGTTTTTCTCTCCTTTATGTAACTCAAGAGTAATATGTGCAAAGTTTTAAGCATCTAACTTCATAGCCCGTTTCCTGTTTCTAGAATTTTCAGGAACCGGCAGTCCCTCCGATGGTCCATAACCGTGTGGAGCATTATAGAACATTCTGAAAGTATCTATTACATTCAGGAATATTCTACAGTATTTGGGAATATTCTAGGAAGTTTTGGCAACTTCAGAACTCTATTTTCAGATGCTTCACCGATTCCTAGTAGAAGTCTATTGATGCTATGCGCTCACAGGCAAATCACTTTTACATTTATTAAATATACAGATACATTTAAATATATATATTTATATATGCTGCTCCAACTCTGCAGCTAAATTACACAGCTTCATGGGGGTTGTATAGTATAGTAGAACTCCTTCCTCCATCTATAAAGTAAGTTTCGGTTTAGAACTGCAGAGGTTCGGTTCGTAGATATTGAGGCACACGGCCACAATACAATTACTTTTATTATATATTTTTAAATAAAGGTGTTGGATTAATCGCAACCTTAAATAAGTAATATGTATAAAATATTCAGGACAGAAGAAGGCAGTTGTATTTGGAAACACGCAAATTGATCCTATTTAATGATAGAAGTCTGAAAAAAGTATAATGCACTTTTTAAATTTTACAAATTACAAAACATACGTTATGAAAATTAATTTACTAAGTCAAGTTAATATAATCAAATAATTCTGTTTCTATAACACAAACTTTGCACCGGAAATGCTCCCGGGAATTACGCGCTCGAGTTCGTCCAGGAAATTATTAACATCCTGTTTTGCTGTTGGCCAACTTGTGGGGAAATGGTTAGGGGTTGCTGCAATTTGCTTATTCACGGTCGAGGAGTGAAATATCATAAGGAGGTTTCAAAGAGTTGCAATAAAACTAGCAATTTATTTAGGACATTAATGATATTGCTCTTTAGAAGTCGTTGTTAATGTGTTAGTGTTACTATATTTTGTTTATAGACTGAGTTTGTGAGATAAAACAAGTTTCAATCTGGTGGAATTGTAATTTACAATATGGATTATTAATAAATCTGAACATATTAAAAAATATGTAGTTTTAAAACATATTAGTTATTATTATTTAATGTTTAGTAAATACAAACATAGTATGATGAGTTCTGATGTGATAAATACAGAAAAAAGTAAAGTAGTAATTTAATAAATACAAAATAATCGAAACAAATTATTTTTGGCTCTTTAGTTTAATTTTACTGCATACTCATAATTATTATTTTGTTTATATGAAATAAAAATCTATTTATTTTAGATATATACGTAAACTGCCCTTTTAATTGGTCAACTATACAGCACAGAATATATTAAATGTCCTTAGTGGCCAGTTAAAATATAAATTTTGTTGGACTATATTGCAGAATGTATACAAATTTAAAGGAACGTATTGTATTCGTACAAGTTAAGTTTGAGGTGTTAGTAAGAATGTTTTTTAATAATCATCGTAAGCTACAGTGTCTTTATAATTATTATACCTTATCGTTCTGTACGGAAGTAACATTTCAAAATATTTACTTTATAACAAACTAGTGGACCCAGCAATGCTTCGCTATTGCTTGATTTAATTTTAAGGGTAGTTATTCCATTTCATTACATTGACTTAAGTAATCGAATTGCAAAATGTTTTTTATGCCACTTAAGAAAATACTACACCAATTTATATTTATAGTTTGTAAATCATTATAGATAATACAGTAAACCTTTTGTTTGTTTTTACCTAATTAAAATAAACTGATAGTTATGAAGAATTGTAAAAAACATGTTTCTAAATTAGCAAAATTGGTTGCAAATAAACGTGTTTTGTTTCATTGTAGGCCTAACCTAAAATTATGTTAAATTTTTGATCCAACTCAGCAGTTTTATATATATTATGTAACGACCAATGTTTGAATTGAATTAAAACATAGTAAGCATTTTTATTTGATTTTTGTGTTTGTTTGCTTTATGTTGGTCAATCTAACCTAAAAAGGCCTTTTGTTTTGAAGAATAATAAACTGATTATAAATGCATAAAGTTGCTATGGTAATGAATGTAAACAAATATGACGTGTTGCTAAGCTTTTTATACGAACTGCTGCTTTTGTGCGCTATGGTCTTGAGTCCATACAAAAGAGGCTGTTCAGTTTTTTCCAAATTTGAAATTTTTTCGGGAAACTTTTCAAATTTGTCTTTATATAAAAACCTAGTTCGGACTATTACGAACATTTTAAAACAAAAATAGCCAAATTGGTCCAGCCGTTCTCAAGTGATGCGCTTACAAAAGTACAGAAATTCATTTCTATTATATTGACTAGTGGACCCAGCATTGATTCGCTATTGCTTGATTTAATTTAAATTGTCGTTATTCCAATTCATTACATTGTCTTAAGTAATCAAATTTCAAAATGGTTTTTATACCACTTAAGAATATACTACACAAATTTAGATTTATAGTTTGTAAACCTTTGTAGATAATACAGTGAACCTTTTGTTTTCTTTTACCTAATATACAAAAAACTGACAGTTGTGAAGAATTATAAAAAAACCTTATTCTAAATTAGCCAAATTTTTTGCTAATACACGTGTTTTGGTTCATTGTAGGCCTAACCTAAACTTATGATCAGTTTTTGATCCAAATCAGTTGTTTTATATTAATTTAATATGTAAAAACTAATTTTTGAATTGAATTATAATTCTGTAAGCATGTTTCGTAGATTTTTGTTTGTGTTTGTATTTAGTTTGTCAATGTAACCTAAAAAAGCTAATACCTGTACTATTTAAATTTGTTAAGTAATGTTGCTATGGTAATAAATGTAAACAAACAATATGTTGTTAAGCTTTCTATACGAACAGCTGTTTTAGTGCACTATGGTCTTGAGTCCATACAAAAGAGGCTGTTTAGTTTTTTTCCAAATTCGAAACTTTTTCGGGAATTTTTTCACATTTTTCTTTACATAAAAACCTAGTTCGAACTATTACAAACATTTTAAAAAAATATAGCCAAATTGGTCACATCGAAAACAAAAAGTATTCTTTTTTCTCTTCAAAGTTAATTCAAACATTATGCGTCGTTAAAAATATTGCTTGTCAACTATTCGAGAAATCAAATTTAGGCATTTATCAATTTTAAAATATACTGCTGTGTTTATAAAAGTTTCATCATACAAATTATTCACGGTAGAATCACATATGGTTGTAATCACTTTTATCAATAGGTTGAACTATAGCGTTTTCAGTTTATTTTACCATAGAGAATCTCCATAAAATAGTTTTACGTATTTTGTAATTCAAACTTCTAGATCATTCAATACCCCCATGCTGAGTAAAAAAGTCTGAAGTGGTGTTCGGTATTCAAGTATCTGAGGGAAGGAATCCTGCTTTCTATTCATCCTTCAAAATGCTACAAAAAAAAAATGTAATGTGAAAGAAACACAACATACAAATACGTGTTCTTATGTTCACATTATTTTGTAAAAATATTTAAGTTAGCATTATCCAGAAAAGTACAGCAGTATTACATAAGTGGCTTCAGGAAGAAATTTAATTTAGCTTTTAGTGAGCTCTTTATAACTACATGAAATATAGACGTCTTGTATTGTTTATGAATACAGTTATATAAACAGTTTAAAAATATAATTAAGAAAAATATCAACGTAAGGTGGTACTCTAAACTCGGACTAAAGAGGCCACCGAATTGAGAGAGCAAAACATACTATGAGGTGTGGTATGTTAACAGATTTTTTTGTAAATTTTCCTTGTCCAAAGGACTATTTATAAATAATTAATTAACGTAACAATTCAGATTTGGTTTACATTTAATATGCAGGGACGTTATTTATAACCATCAAATTCAAATAAAAGTGAGTGTAGTACGCACGTCCAACCGTCTGTAAGTAACAAAATAGTAGGCTATATCGAATGCGCACTATTTTGTATGGTAGTGTAAAATAACCATATAGCGTTATCTTAAAACATGTCTGGATATTGGTTGTTTTAAAGCACAAGTTATAAAACTAATGCATTCTATATAATATGCCATTTATATGCTATACTTTGGTTGTACATAAATCGTTGTAAATGTTAGCATGTTTACAATACTTTTCTTGACAGCGTAAAAAGCAACTTAGGAATACACTCATACAACTATATGTATTTACCTATAACTATGTTGGGCTATTTGTCAAAATAAAATTTTTAGCTTCTGTTAATTTTCAAATATAGGTCTATTGTCAATGAAAATTTAAGTGAATTTGAAAGTAAACAATAATATAGATTTGCCTAAATTAATGTATTTATTTATAATAGCTTAGGTTAAAATGGTTTATTTAAGTAGTTCTATGAATCAAATGTATGGATTTTTGTTTTGTTATACAAAATGTATTTATGGTTGTTGAGTTAAATGTTTTATTGAAGTTTCTTTACATTTACCATGTCAAAGATCTCTAACAGAATTCTTCCAGTTAGAGATAATTTGTTCTTTGTAAGCCTAAGTATTTTATTCTAATGAAAAAAGTCTACAAAAACAAAATATAAAATTTTAACCTTTTATAACCTGAAAACAAGTCGTATTGCCTAAATTAGTTCTATAACACAAGTCTTATACAAAAGTTAATATTTTGTCTCGTGTGTTACAAATTGACCTGCACTAGATTTTTTTTATGGTTTTAGTAGTATTTAAGTTATATTTTATATAAAATATATTATTAAAAATTGTTAAACCTCTTTTAGTGAATTAATATAACCATAGTTTACTTCGTAATGGTCCCAACATGAACGAAGGTTATATATGCAGATGTTGTGATAACCATATGTGACCATTATTATGTGCTAACTACTGGTGCATTTTTAAGCGATGACTACTATGCAACTTCGAAGCATCACTAACACTCTCATCTATATATATAAAAGCCAAAACCCACTGACTCACTCATCACGATTTCTCCGAAACTACCGAACGGATTGGAATGAAATTTGGTATGTAGCTTCCTCTAGGGCCATAGGTGCTTACTAAGAAAGGGTTTGAAAAAATTCGAAATTTTAGGGGGGTTTGGGGATCAAAGTTATTAAATCACGATTTCTTCAAAACTACCGAACGGATTGGAATGAAATTTGGTATGTAGCTTCCTCTAGGGCCATAGGTGCTCACTAAGAAATGGTATGAAAAATTTTGAAATTTTAGGAAAGGTTTGGGGGGATCAAAGTTACTAAAATCATAATTTCAGATCTTTTATTATTATGACAATAGTGCTTTTATTATTTAAGATTATATATATAAAAGCCATACCACTCACTGACTGAACACTTAAAAAGAATACAATTACGTTAAAAAGACTGAAAGTACCAACCACCACGGGCAACGCCGTACTGGTCAGCTAGTTCCTTATATAAATCAGATGTTGGCAGTTTTAGTGAATTTTTTAAATTTTCTACAGTGTAGAATGCCTGTGGTAATTTTTTGCTTTAAACATATGCTCTGTGTGTCTTAGAATAAAAGTATAAAAAATGCATGCCGCTGCCTTATATTTTATGTCTAATAATACTTCAGTCAAGGTATAATCTACAACAACACAGTAACGGCAATGCGCCAAAACAAAACAGTTCCCATGAGAGTCCTGTGTACTTTTACTTTATAATACAAAACGTTGCTGTTGCTATTTTATGTAAAATAATACACCTGGTAAATAAATGCGTACACTCATTTAAACATAAACAAATGAAAGTAAGTATGACTTTGTACATATTTTAATGGTTTTTATTATTAGATTATGTTTATTAACTTTCAAGTTTAACTTTTAATAAAGTTTCCGAAAATAATAATGCATTATGGACAAGTTGTACGTTTTTAAGGTTTCTACAATATTTAAACACAATGTTTGTGACCCACAACACGCGAGTAAAACATATATATCGGATTTGATTACGTGCTAATCTAATTATATTAACGTATTCCAATTGGCCAATTTTATCTATGCATATTAACGTATTATAATCCATTAGCTTTAGAAATGTTTATGTTTTGCAAACAGTCAAGATTGTAATTCAGTTTTTTACTAGTACGTTAATAACATTTTATTAACTATTGAATTTAGTAAAAGTTTTTGTAAAGTGAAATTTATAAAAAAGTATTCAAGGTTTTTAATCAATATTATTGTTATTGAGTTTCGAACAACCTTTCTGAAAGGAATAGACGAGAATTGCTTACGTTTTGTTTTATGGTTTAAATCTTTACCTAATTTATAAAAACTTTGAACCACATTTGCACAATATTTTACAAAACTATGAAAAAAAGTATAACATGTTGTTTGTTAATGTATTTTATTGATATACCAATAGAAGTTATTACTACAGTTTTAGTATCTTCAAATCATTCAAAATAATTTTAAATTAGGAAAATATTATACATTATTTAAAACAGTATTTTATTTTTTAACCCAATTACACATTACAAAATGTACGACAAAAGAATGTACTAGTAATAGAATATTTGGTATTTATTGCTTTGATGGCAATTGACCAATTAATTGTTGCTGGGTTATTTAAAATAATTTATGTATGTATGGTTGAAGCATAGGTATTTATTTCAGTCATGTTTTATTATTGAAGTTTCGTTTCTGTGGTGTGATGCCATATCCTGCAACCATAGTATTATTAGTATTACAGATAATTATTAGAGTCTAAAAAAATGTATTTTGCAATACAAAAAAAAACAACATAATTTGAGAGAAATTAAAGTTATGTTTATTTATAAAAAACAATATACAGTGTTATTATTTGTTTGCAAATTGTAAAATAAAGACTAATAATTTCTCTAGAAATTTCTCAAAACATTCCGTGTATTCAAAAAGTACTTCCTGTCAATTACAAGCAATGAAGAATGCTTCATTGATCTACAATGCTGTATTTATAATGGGTTAAGAAAATAATTATACAAGTCTAGTCAGAGCTAGTAGTAATGACTTTTCCAATTAGAGTAAGCTGTGCTTCTACACTGCTTTTATTATTACAACTCAACGTTCACAACTGAAACATCATTTCAAAATCTTTACTTTTATAATTAAAACTTTAATTACTCGCAATATACTCTTGTAAAATGTAAAGTCTAAAGTTGAGTTCGGTATTGAAACATCTGAGGAAAGAAAACTTGTTTTGTTTTGAATGAAACGTCTGCATGTAAATAAAAAAACATGATTTAAGCGAAAAACATTTACAAGATTAATCAAACAAAATAATATAAAAAATAATTTACCTTAATTTTAAAACATAAATTAGATCAACTTGATGATTATTATGTAAGTACAACGTTGTTAAGTACAAAATTTACTTTGGTATGTATTTATTTTTAACCGATACTATGCAAACGATATTAATAAAAGTTTGTGGCAAACAGAATACTAACAAACACTGAATCACATCATACAACTTTGGTACAATAATACAAATACTTGAGTAAAAACGTACTTTATGTTAATCTAGATCCTTGATGTAAATTTAGGTTTGCAAATTTTATAATCATCGGATGGTTCTAAACTAATACTAAATACTATACACAAATTTTAAAAACCTGTGACATTTTCTCCTCTGCCTATCATAGTTTACGCACGTCTTGGTCCTAGGTAGCAGTGGCTAACGGTACGTGTCCCCGTCCTTGGGAATGACCAGATATAGCAAATAGACACAATAATATCCTAAAACTACTTAAACTGAATAATAATAATAATAATGATGTTATGTAGAATGCAAATTCAATTTTGTGCATTTCGTGGCAGGCCGATGTATCTGATGAATTACGGGTAGAATATGTCACAGTTTAGTTTGTTTAAAGAACTTTTTTATTTAGTATTAGAATCCTCTGGTGATAATAACTTGGCTCTCAAAGTATTATAAATCAGGAAACTAAAATAACAAGCAATAAATATTTACTAGTTTATTTGTGTTATGTGGTTCAGTATTTAATATTTTTTCTAATTGCCACAGTCATAGTTTATAATGCAGTTAATTACATACTTAGAAAAATACTTTCACAGGGTCGAAAAAGTTCCCAAAAGTCAAATTATTAATGGTTTGGCTTTTAATAAAACTAAACACCACGACCTTGTTTTGTTTTGTTGTTGGAGGCATGTATTTGTTTTTATTAGTTTGTCTTGTGTGTAATAACTTTAAAAAAATTTTTTCTACGATTATAAACAAATAACCATTTCAAACATAACTTAAATGATTTTCTTTGAAGTTACAAACCAGACTATATTAATAGTGACGTATTTTAACTGTTTGACGTCACAAGGGATAACCCCTCAAACACATTTAAATATAAACTTATTTTAAACTAGTTTGTATTAAAGGGTCGATTTAGGAGTGGGTGTCATTGGTAGGTAGTCACAGTATATATTCATTTTAAAAAACAAATATACTTTAACTTGTTTAAAATTATCAATTTAAGTATAGTTTTCTTGGTAAACATAGTAGAATGACACTATTCAGAAATTAAAACTGAAAACAGGTCTTTATACAGTTTATCAGCAAACTGTTTAATATGTAACATGACATCTATATGTACAGGAAATAGATTAATACTATTGAATTATGTTACAATTTTAAGTCCAGGAGTCAGGTACGTCTTATCTATAAAAATCGAGGAGTTACTTGGTTCGCAAACTTAAAGATTATGTGTTATAAAATGTCTTATAAACATCACAGTGGGCGGAAATAATAGTAGACAACTTTTTTTAAATATAACAATGTCCTACAACTTTATACAAACTATTTATTTTATATAGTCCGTAATCGCTTTGAACCTCACCAAAAACTTATTTTATACAAATATCTACGTAGCATCTATTAAGTTGGTCTTGAGTTTTGTATACGAGTTACATGCTATTTATTATGTTATTTATTTTCAATTATTATGTATTTTCCACTTTATTGGAAACTCTTAGTTTTGTATCTATATATATAAAAGCGAAATACCACTCACTCACTCACTGACTTACTCACTCATCACGATATCTCATAAACTACCGAACGGATTGAAATGAAATTTGGTATGTAGCTTCCTCTAGGGCCATAGGTGCTCGCTAAGAAAGGGTTTGACAAAATTCGAAATTTTAGGGGAGGTTTGGAGGGATCAAAGTTATTAAATCACGATTTCTTCAAAACTACCGAACGGATTGGAATGAAATTTGGTATGTAGCTTCTTCTAGGGCCATAAGTGATCACTAAAAAAGGGATTGAAAAAATTGGAATTTTTAAGGGGGGTTTGGGGGGTAAAAAGTACTAAATCACGATTTCTCCGAAACTACCGAACAGATTGTAATGAAATTTGGTATGTAGCTCCCTCTAGGGCCATAGGTGCTCACTAAGAAAGGGTATGAAAAATTTCGAAATTTTAGGAGGGGTTTGGGGGGGATCAAAGTTATTAAATCACGATTTCTTCAAAACTACCGAACGGATTGGAATGAAATTTGGTATGTAGCTTCCTCTAGGGCCATAAGTGTTCACTAAAAAAGGGTTTAAAAAAATTGGAAATTTTAGGGGGTTTGGCGGGTAAAAAGTACTAAATCACGATTTCTCCAACATTACCGAACAGATTGGAATGAAATTTGGTATGCAGCTTCCTCTAGGTCCATAGGTGCTCACTAAGAAAAGGTATGAACAATTTCGAATTTTTAGGAGGGGTTTGGGGGGATCAAAGTTACTAAAATCATAATTTCAGATCTTTTATTATTATGACAATAGTGCTTTTATTATTTAAGATCTGTATATATAAAAGCCAAATACCACTCACTGACTGAACACTTAAAAAGAATACAATTACGTTAAAAAGACTGAAATTACCAACCACCATGGGCAACGCCGTACGGGTCAGCTAGTCTATCTATATAAAAGCGAAATGGCACTGATTCATTCATCAGCAGAACTAAAAATCTACTGAACCAAATGAGTTCAAATTTGGCATGCATGTTCAGTTGGACCTTTAGCCGCTCACTAAGAACGGATTTTGAAAACATCCCAAAGATACGCCAATATTCGCGTTTTTCTAGCGATTTTTTGCGTTTCTTCAGCTTTTTCGAGAACTAATTGGCAGAAAATGTTGAAATTTGGTACTTAGGTTCGTTTAAGGCCTAAAAGTAGTCTGTTAAAAAATGTTTGAGATTCTCCCAAAATTACGCCAGAAATAGGCGTTTTTGCATTTTTCCTTGCGTTTTCAATGCGTTTTTGATCATCCTCAAATTATGCCCGAACGGATTGGAATGAAATTTGGTATGTACCTTCCTCTAGGGCCTTAGGCGCTCTCTAAGAAAGGGTACGAAAAATTTCGAAATTTTAGGAGGGGTTTGGGGGGATCAAAGTTACTAAAATCATAATTTCAGATCTTTTATTATTATGACAATAGTGCTTTTATTATTTAAGATCTATATATATAAAAGCCAAATACCACTCACTAACTGAACACTTCAAAAGATTACAATTACGTTAAAAAGACTGAAAATACTAACCACCACGGGCAACGCCGTACGTGTCAGCTAGTTTACCTGTATTAGTAAGTCGATTTTATTGTAACTGATGATTACGATATACAAATAATGTAACCTTAATTTATTTTGAACTTTATTAGATTTTAATAGAGTATAATGTTAAAATGAATAGAGTTTTTATTATTACTGCAAGCAACAATATCACTGGTCCATTTAATTTTCTCATTTGTTACCTTAAAGTTTATAACGTGTTAACTCTTACGTTACAGTTTAAAAAACATTATGTAATAGTTTTATAAAATTGCATAACCCACAAACTTAAATATGATAAAAGTGGTGTAATTGTAGTTTTGGAGAAAAATTTAAACGCTAAAACTCCAAAAATATACAGTATAGAGAAAAATAGTATTTATAAAATGTGTTGGAAATAGAATTGGCATAGAAATCCTACAATTTTTTTATAGGTATGTACCAGGTTTCAGGGAACTTGTTATTTACATCAGTTTTAAATTTCATAAGGTCAATTAAAATAATTGCAGGTTCATATAAAACCTATGTTTTATTTAGCTAGAAGAAATTCGTATAAATAAGGTAAACACTTGTAAATTGTATTAATAATTTACACATACGAAAATCGAAAGTACATTGGCTAGAAACACGTAAGGTTATTTATGTATGGAAAGGAAAAATTCCAAAATTATAGTATTTGTTTTCTTTAAACGAGTATAAACTAAGTTTAACATTACCTCAGGGTGTTGTATTGGATTTTTATAAGTTTATGGTTGCTGTTCCTTTGTTGCGAAAACTGAGTCTTTAGGGAAAACACTTTACTCCACAAAAGAAAAGTTTACACGGAGGCAAATGTGAATGCATCCATTACCGGAAAACTTTATTTGGAGAGGGAAAAATCTAAACCATTGCTTACGAAAATGTATTTGTGCTTAATATCTTACTGCCAGATAATTAATGTTGGAATAGAAAAGCGCATGTTTTTTTATCTTAGACAACGAGTAGGCTACTTCTTTGTTTTAATTCTATTTTAGAGTTGCCAGGGGGATCGTTCCCATCAAAGAATATAGGTTGGGGGGAGGGGGGAGTTTGATACATTTTTATCGATCAAACTAAAATGTGTTTTTTTTCGCCTTTACTTGAACTACTATTAAATATTTTATAATGGTAGTTTCCGAGTAATACAGTGTGAAAAATCTCTGTTTAACAGATTGTTAAGTATAACAGTTAAATATCATTTTGTATTTTAATAAGGAAGAAGGGCTTTGAAATTAATAAAAATTTAATGAAATAAAAGAGAATTAAATCTATAAACAATGACAGTAGTTTAAATTATAGTTGTTAGTTAGAATTTGTAAAACAAATATTTAATTTATTTAAATACCTTATTAAAAGTTGGTTTCAATTTATTACAAATAGCACTAATAAAAAATGTATCAAAATGTATTGCAAAAGATTTTTTTGGAAGTTAAGAAGATCAAGTATTACTGTATATAATTTTGCTCGGTTTCATTGAAGTCTACATTAAAGTTTTTGATGACATCTTTTTCTGTTATTTTAATTTTGCCAAAAACCGCAAAGGGTATGAATGAAACATTGTTGGTAGAAAGGGACGAGTAAGAGGTGACGGCAAATAAACACAGTATTTATTCAGTAAAACAATTTTTCATACCTTTTTTACAATCAGTTAAATTGTTATTTTAGACTATATAATATCTTAACTTTATTAAAATCTTGTTAGCTACAGCCCCCTTAAAAGTACACTAATTGTGATCATTATATCCTCAATTAGTGCTGTATCAAATACGCCCATAATATCTTACAATAATATTTTTTTTTATGTTTTAGACTTAACTCAAAAAAATGTGTAGTAAACTATTTTAATTGTTGATTATTTTAATATATGTGACATACCTTTTACTTGTAATTTAACAAAATACGGTTTATTGCCATAGTGGATACGTGGGAAAACATTAATATATAAAATACCGCCAGAGAAGAAGGCAATCAAACCTGTGTCTTATAAGCGCTCGTTTCATTATTTTAGGGACAGAAAAATAAATTAAAAAATGATCAAAGCCAATGCAGTATCGTTTAGGAATAGGACATTTTACGGATAACATTTTTTGAAAATGGTGTGATGTTATAAATGGAAGTAAATGTTAAATTAAGCTTTATTTTTCAGTTGACTGGATTATATGTTGAAATGGATTTTCAGTAGATTTTTATTTTGATATTGAGTATAATAGGTTGTGTCAATCTTGTTTCACTATACATTTTTTGGAATTTAACAAAATAGTATCTTATATAAAACAAACTATCATTCATTAAATATGAAATGATAAATAAGAGTGTTGTTATTTTCACTGACATTAATATTAACTTTTAGTACTAACTGTAAGGCGGTTAGATAGTGGTTTTAGTAAAAGCTGTAAAAAAAATATAATACACTATCGTATATTTAAAAAATATATTTTCTTTTAAGAAACATATTTTATAAAGTCTTTCCTTTTGCATTTTTACTTTTTTATAAAACAAATCGAAATATTTAAATTGATATTTACATAATAATATTTTTAGAAACTTCTTTGGCTCTACAGAGACAACTTGATAAAAATGGTGTACCAAAACAATATGTTTGACTGTGATGTACATGGAAAGGACTTAATTATTGCCATGTATCGACTATTTACACAAATCACAGCAGTTTTATCGATTTTGAGCACACAGACTTCACAACAGTGTACTTCCTACAGCTAATTCATACATCAGCAGCACCCTGTAAAACAGAAACAGCCCTTTATATTCCTGATTAATATAAGTACTTCTTGCAAGGGAATTTACAAAATAATTTATAATAAGGTTTGTGTATATTATTTATGTATATAAACTAATTTTATAATAAAGAAGTTCTTATTTAATAAATGGTATTTAAATATATAAAACTAAACCAAACATTCCTTAGTAAAGTTACCACTAGAAAATATATCAAAACTATATTATAAACTACATACATGAAACCACATTTAAATAGCATTCGAGCGGCTTTTAAAGTCATTGCAACCAGCAATTGAAATATATAACTAAATTTAATATATTTAATTTAACGTTCTAAAATAAATTTTATTTGCAAAAATTGTATTTTATGTTACACTAATTACCATTTACAACTAATTTAAAATATAAGTCTATTATTTAATATCTCTAGTATGTTTTATGTCTTTAAAATACTAACAAAATATAAAACCACTGACTTTAGTTTTTGTTAAATTACATTTAAAAAATAAATTTATTATAAACATCATGTGATAACTTGTCACAAAAATTTAAAAAAAGTTCATATACATTAAAAAGAAAACAAAAATTTGTCAGATATTTGTTATAATGACTATCCAAGTGTTGTTGTTTATGCAACAGAATTATACTTAACTTAAGCGTTGGTAGTGGGAGGGCTGGCTAAACTAAAAGCAAAGTCATTCAAATAAACAATAATTTTTGTAATATATGTTTATAATAATACAAATTATATATATTATAGAACATAAATCAAAAAAAAAAAAATATTGTTCATGATGCGAAAACCAATTGTTGGGAAGTTTACATGTTGGGAAAAAATAAAATATTAATATATTTAGTTTAAAACTGAAATACAAATGAAGAAAAACATCCATATTTTAAAGTTAAGTGTTTAATGTAAACTGTATTAAATTCAAAAGCAGCATCTTTGCCACCCATTTGGAATATGTGTCGCTCGTAAGCGTTAGTGGAGAATAGCATGCTTCAAGTATGAAGTGATAGAACACACCTTATTTTACAATAAATGTCCCACCTACTAATTTTATCTTACTGAGCACAATCTATCTTGGTCAAAGTACACTTTACTTTATACACTCTTTCCAAACCACACAGGATTTGACAGAAATACAGTCATCTGTGATCGATCGACTTTAAAACTAATGGAAGTCTTATTTCGTTACGATAAAGTGTAATATATCTTTAGCAAGGCATTTTAAAACTAAACATACATATTATTTTACAAATATTTTGGACATGTTATATAATGATTTGGAAAACTTTATTGTAATGACTTAATTAATATTGAATAAATCTAACTTTTTTGATGTTATATTAACCCTCAAATGGTGAAGTTACTTACCAGTCACATACCTGGTGCCGCTGGGTCTGGCAGACCAATTTATTAAAATTGCTCAATTTATTAGAAATAAAATTGACAAAATTTGATGTATAACATATTTGGTTATGGTAAGTTAAAATTTAAAATACTGTAAGTCTAGCTTCACTATTTAAATTTTAGGGGCATTTCTAAAAAATATTTACAAAAATTTTAAATAAAATACATTCTTTATTAAAAATAAACATTAGACATTGGTATTATTTTCCCTTAGTTTTGAAATCACTACTTCTTATAGTACCGCATTCAGCACACAGACTGACTCTGCACTCCAAACAGTAAGACTTATTTCATAAGTTGCACACAGATTTAGTTTTCCTGTCTTTTTCTTTTGGGCACAACTTACATCTTTTAATTTCTTCACCAACTCTTACTTCTTGACGTAGCATCTTTTCCTTCAGAATCCCACCAATCATCTTCTTCAGTATTCTCTTGGGAGGTTTAGATTGTAAAGTCTTCTCCTCAGATGTGGTTCCACAAGACTCCTGCTTGGATTTTTTTGGAACTGCGGGCGAGATAACTTTTCACTGTCCCGAAATTAATAGTATATTACACAAGAGTTGACAGAAGAAATATTCAGGATTGCTTAGAACAAAAGTGGGCCATATTTTTGTTCGCCTGATGACGCTATACAAAGCACACTTTTGGTCCAGCGAATCAACGCCTCCTTTCGTAGGATTATAAAACATTAAAATTGCTGGTTTCTTTGTGTCTGTGTTTGTCTGGGCACTGTGATGAACGGGTGATACAAGGACTACTGCTTTGCTCTTTGCAGGCTTGAAGGAAAGTAGAACTATGGTCATGTCGTTTGTAAACCCATACTCAGCAGACTCAACTGTTGCTTGTTTGGTAGAAACGCCAATGGAACCTTCGCTTTATTTTCCCTAACAGTCCCCACATACGTTAGGTCTCTTTTCTCCAATTCCATCACCACTTCCACGGAAGAGAACCAGTTATCTCCGATGACATTCCTTATATAATGCTCAATTGGATTGGTCAAACGAACAACTGCTTGTGATGAAATCAACTGATTTTCTCTTCATTAGATAGCCATCAGAATCTTTTCCAGTATAAAGATTGCCTTTGATAAAGTAAAGACTTTTAGCATCAGCCAACACCACAATCTTCAAGCCATATTTGGCCGGCTTCTTAAACATATACATTTTAAATCGGCATCGTCCACGAAATGGGACAAGCATTTCTTCAACACATGTGTACTCATAAAAAAGAATAATTCACTTGAACATTTTCAACAAATCTATTGATCAGCCAGGAGTTGCAGCTGCCTTATCATCATTGATTTTTGTCCCTCTGTCGTGTTTACTATCGAACCTCAAACAAGACAACAAAGTCAAAAGGCACTATTGAGACATTGTTGCTCTAAATGTATCTCGGCCTGTGCCGTCTGTTGCATACAGAGACATTAAATCTTCATGTTTCGATTTAAATAGACCAGAATAAAACAATAGGCCTATGAAAGCTCTCATTTCTACAATGCCGGTGTTTTTAAGCTCGACTTTTTCGGGTGTAATATTTCTCTCTGTGTTCATCAAAATTTTCATTTGTATGCAAAACTACCTCATTTAGCATATCATCAGTAATAACGAACTCCCAGGAATGAAGTTCAGATCATTTATTTCCAATTGAACCTATTCCAATTATTACCTACCGTTGTCAATAAACAAATAGATGTAATTTTAATTTAAATGAAAACAACTTTTTCCACTCAACCTTCTTAAAGTATGTCTATTTCCAATAACGATTGAAAGATATGTTTATTAATTACGATAAAATAACGTTTCGGTAAACTTTCTTGTCTGCAAAGAAAGAATCAACATACCATTGATAAAACAAAGACGAGAATATATAAAGTCCGTAGTAAGGTAGGACCGGATGGTGGTTTATTTACTTATATGGCTCGTATAGTCTAGATTTATATCAAATGTTCTCTGTTTAAAATATTACAAATGTCTAAGTTTCCCATGAAATGCAACATATTTTATGTACAGAGTAGAAACAAAACTTTAGCATTAAACTTAAAGGTACCAAATAGTTTTATTGATTTCCCTTAGTTGTATTTATTCGTGATTTACCTTTACTTGTTTAAACTTTGTTTTTTTTATGTATTATAAAATTATCTAAAACGATGCAGTTAAGTATTTATTTGTACAGCCTTCGTATAATGTCTAGTTAAAACCATCGCACTTAATAAACGATGGATTTTAGTCCCGTAGCCCAGATCCTTACTTTATAGCAATAACTAACAGGGTAGCATTAGCAAGTAATTAAGGTCACTGCATAAAGTTGTCCCAAAGTTGGAATTAATTACATCACTTTCAGCGAATTGATCGCACCGTGGTTTAATTCATTTTAAAATTAACTAATCGTATACAAATTACATTATTATTATTAATAAAAAATTAAAGTAAAAGTGTAATCTGATATTTTTGAACGTGTATATACTTTGTCATAGTTCTAACGATGATAATTAATTTGTATAATTAGATGTAGGCTAATCAAGAATTTGTTAAGATATTAATACACAAAAGCTAAACATTAAAATAATTTGATTATTGATTCTTTAAAGGTATTGTATTTTAATCAAATTAAAAACTAAACAGTTGTTAAGTGAACCATCGATTATGGTTGGAATTACATGATGCATATATCTAGTATTAAAACAAACTTTAATAGTATGTACTTATACTTTTACATTTGTATTTTTTGTGTACTCTTAATGCAAAGTAAGAGCGTTTTATAATTATTTCTGATATATTCCTTACTCGTATTACTATTATATATTCTAATTAATTTGGTTTACTATCATAATAAGATTTTAAAGTAAAAATCCATTATTTATCACGTTTGTTTTGTACAAGTATATTTTGGAAAGTATTGTAGTACTTGCACTTAAGCTATTTTCATCTTAGTGCTTGTATAATTGTTTTATAAAAAATTAAACAACTATGTCAGTAAATGTAAATCTTAAAATTACGACATAATAATTTTACAATATAATATAGTATGTACATTTTATTCCGAACTAAGATGTTAATTAAGAGTTTAAAACAACGATGGATATTTCGTAAATTCTAATCTAAGGTAATATTTTAAAACAACGATTGCATATAAAAAGAAATCACGATTCAAATCCAAAACTCCATAAACCAACTAGTATTTCTGAACAATATGTGGCGTAAGAGATAATACAAGATTTAACTTGTTTACAACTTCAATTTGGAATTTATGCTTACAACAACCGATTAATTGAGTTGACTGACAAAACATAAATGAAAGTAATTTGAACTATTTAAATTAGATTATGGTGCGATTTAAATAATTCTATGTTTATGTTAAATTGTTTGTCCAATATGTACCCAACAGATGTCCAAACCTGAATAAGGTCTGAATATGAAACAATAGTCTGTTCACAAAGCATACATCAATTACTTACAGTTTCATGACACAAAATCTAATATTCACTTAACTAAAAATAACATAGTAGAATGAAAGTTCAATTTAAATGGGGCGTTGTCTAGTTCCCTATTAAACTAAAGTCATCTTAGTCAGCGGATTTTCTACAATGAATTAACAAATCACCATTAGTTGGAGAAACAATAGCATCATAAAAGGCTGATTCATTCAGGAATCAAGCGTTACAATATATAATTAGTTACACTTTTAAGTGCGGTATAGTAGTTTGCGCACATACATACAGGATGTCTTACGACCATATGAACAAACTTTGTCACGTTATTCAGCATGTCAAAAGAAACAAAAAATGTAATATACATGTGTCCTATCTCACTCCATTTTCGGTCTGTCTGTCTGTATGAGTTTTTTACTAAATTCTTAATATTCTTAGAAGTAGAAAAGATATTGAGCTCAAACTTTGTACACCTATTTGCTGCGTAACCTTTTATCATTGTACGAAAAATTAGAAAAATATTTAAAATATTTTCAAACTGGCGGCCATTTATAATTTTTACAGTCAAATATCTCAAAAACCGCTAACTTTACAAAACAATTACAAGAGACAAAAAAGTTTACTTTTTTAATGATAAACTAAAGGTTTTTTTTCTGTAGCTCAAAGGACAACAGAGATATTGACAAAAAAAGGAAAAATGTATTTCTTGGTAGTTGTCAACAATACCCAGAATTACTCTAGAAACAAAATATTTTAAAGTTATTTTGAGCTAAAATAATAAGTTATTTGCATAATGTTCCGAGCACTTTCCGAGCTGATTCCACTAGCAAAAATATCGGAAAAAGTTAATTTATTCATAGGTCTGGAAATGCTTCGTTAGAGAGTTACAGCTAGCGAAAGAGTTCACCCGTGTTTCAGATTACTCACAGAAACGAATCCCTATTGAAATATGTAGGGCGTTTATTAAGGTGTAAAATTAAATTCAATTTAATTTAATTTACGTAAAATGAGCATACAGATTTAATAAAATAAGTCCCAGTGCTGTAACTGCAGTAATTGTTAATACAGGGTGTCTTGCAACCATATGAACAAACTTTATCACGTTATTCAGCATGTGAATATTATTAATATTAAATAATTAATAAACTACAAATTATTTTAGTTTATTTTAGCACTGGGACTTATTTTATTAAATTTACAGGCTCATTTTGCGTAAATTAAATTAAATTAAATTTTACACCTTAATTTTTTTGTCAATATCTCTGTTGTCCTTTGAGCTACAGAAAAAATAAATAAACATTACGTTTTTCATTAAAAAAGTAAACTTTTTTGTCTCTTGTAATTTTTTTTAAAGTAAGCGGTTTTTTGAGATATTTGACTTTAAAAATTATAAACGGCCGCCATTTTGAAAATATTTAAAATATTGTTCTAATTTTTCGTACAGTGATAAAAGTTTACGTAACAAATAGGTGTACATAGTTTGAGCTCAATATCTTTTTTACTTCCAAAAATATTAAGTATTTTGTAAAAAACACATACAGACAGACAGACCGAAAACGGAATGAAATAGGACACATGTTAGGGCCTATATTACATTTTTTGTTTCTTTTGACATGCTGAATAACGTGACAAAGTTTGTTCATATGATCGCAAGACACCCTGTTTAGAGAGGACGTGATAAAGAAACTAACTTACGTCAAGATCAACAATTACGTTTGGCCTGATCATGGCGTTTGATGAGTTTCTCCACGCTGGTATTTCGAATAGCAATTATAAACTATGGCCTTATTTTAGTAACAGAAATAAGAGAAGAGAATATTAACTATATATTAACTAACTTCCGACCACTGCCAATATATCGATATAAATCTTATTTGGTACTGTTTCATTTCAAGTTTTTTGACAGTTGTGTATTCAAATTTGTATACAGGAAAGGAGTATTTGTTTTATTTATGTTCATAAGGTTTGTATTTAAAATTTTAAAATGGGACTTTGAATTATAAAAACAGTATTACGAACATGAGATAAACATGATAGGAGAGACACATTAGCAAATAATATAGTAGAGGACGGCAGATATATATTCAATGCATGTATTTTTTAGTCTAGGATGGTCTATGTAGAAGGTATTATAGTCTCCTCAGGTATAATATATTTTCAGGTATTAACTCAAGTGAGCTAATACCGACTGAAGTGTTACATAATCTTATTCAAGTACTTTTCGAACCACCGCACATGAAATGATCATGAGCTCTATATGAGGTAGCTCCTACGCAAGGTGTATTAAAGAAGGTGTGTGCATCGAGGAGCGTGAACTCGTACGGCCCGCGCAGCTACGTCACGTGCTACACACTGAACCAGCAGTTCCGAGCGCAATTGTAAGCTTTTGCTCAAACTGCAAATTAAATACTTTATGGTTGTCTAAAAATTATGTTTTTGGTATCGATGGAAAGATAATAAAGTGAGCATTAAAATGATGCAATATGGTCAAATATACCTAGGCATATAATTTTGAAACAAGCCTAAATCTAATATACGGGTTTGAATGACATAAAAACTACCCTAAGTGAGGAAGTTTTTTACCATTACTTTCGGGAGGCATTCAAAGACATAGAAATGTAGAGAATAAAATGTAGTGAATACTGACTAAAATTTTTTTTATAAAAGTTATAGCTGTCCTAGATACTAAGATTGTAATCAGAACCATAGTTACTTGCTTCTTGTGGCGATTGAATGTACGCTAATCTAATTTGTTATTAGTTCTCATTTCTCTTCGTTATTTATTATTCACATTTTTGTGAACAGGTAAATTTTGTTTAATGTATAAATATGAATTTTTAAAGAGTTGACAAATTTAAGTAGCCCTATTATAGGGTAAAACCTTTTACCATCAATAAGATGGTGATTTTTAAAGTGTATTGGTTTTGTTGTTTACTGTTACTACTAGGCTACTAAATTTACTTTTCAAAAATTGAAATTATCTAAAATTGTAATTGTTTAGTTAGCCTACCCAAGGATAAATAATAAATACGAATTAATATAAACTAATTATCCAATGAAATAATTTAAAAAATAGTAGTCTAAGTGATAAATAAAATGTCGTGGTGAATACAACATTGAGTTTTATTTCACTATTAACCCTAGATTACTTATGTCAAAATTTTGTCACGGGATTACTTATTTTGACTACTAACAAATATTTATTTATTTTTACTGTATTAAAATAATTTTGTAATTATTTTTTAAATTGTAATTAATTGTATCCTAGAACATTTTAGGGCTATATATTTTGTTAACAAGAGTTATACATCAAATAAATAAAATAATTTTTACAACCAATATTTTATTTTTGTTACGCTTTAAAATTATTTAATAATATACAACAGCATTTCAGTTACGGCTTAAATTCTGTCTACTTCGAACATAAAACAATGTTAATACTCTAAAAATATATGTTTTAACCGTCTAAGCGTCAGGCACTTTTTTACTGCTTGTACACTTGTAATTATCACTTAGAATGTATCCTATTCATGTAAAGTGTACACTATTATACATTTTATTGTTCAAGATAGTATGGAGAACATTGCCATGTAAACAAAATATTTAAACAAATTTCTCTAACTATTTTTGCGTTTCAAAAGAAAAAAAAACAAATTGATAAACCAAAGTTTCAAAAGTAAGGGTTTTAGAAAAATACTACAAATTTTTTTAGTTTTAATCCAAAATATACAAAAATAAGAGAAACCCCTGCTTGTGCTCCGCACGCCAACCTCGTTGGAACTTTCTAACACATAATCATTTTATGTTTTCTTTATAATAATTGTTTAGGATTCATAATAACACCAAAGCTAAGATGGTAAATAATGTTAAATGTTCAAATCAAATTTTTCGTATATTTTATAACAGCAGTTATAATAAAGATTAAAAGAACCAGCAAGGCTCAGGTCTACACTTTAATAAAAACCTAACCTAAAAGTTAAAAATACAAATAATTGCTTCAAAGTATGAAATCAGCTGTTAATGGAAATATTGGAGCAAACTGTAATTTTATTCAATAGGTCGCTGTGGTAATGAATGTAAATACATGTGTTTGTTCATCATTCTAGGTCTAACCTAAGATTTTTTCTGACTAAATTTACAAATATTGAAATACAAAATGTTTTTATTAAATGAATTATAGTCTATGTTAATCGGGATAGTGTAGCTTTTTATTTCGTAGATCAACATTTCTTGGGAATCGATGAAACCTTACTCGTAAAAAGCTGTCTTTTTTGTTTGAGTTACCGCAGCCAAACACGGCACAAAAAGGCATTATAATTAATGGTTATTAATTATAAGAAATGTTATTACAATAATACACTATGTTGCCTATAATTAATAACATAATTTGACGTCAAAAAAGCTTGAAGGTCGTACAGGTTTCGGCGGTAAATATGGTGAAGGAGTCTAGACTGGAGCTCTGACTGTAGCACTCTACGTCACGAGTAGGCTGGAGTGGA
This sequence comes from Philaenus spumarius, assembly GCA_018207615.1. Taxonomy (NCBI): domain Eukaryota; kingdom Metazoa; phylum Arthropoda; class Insecta; order Hemiptera; family Aphrophoridae; genus Philaenus; species Philaenus spumarius. The sequence continues at coordinate 60,371 of JAGFPH010003139.1, read as the reverse complement.
GGGAGAAGCTGCGCATGCACACACCTTCTTTAATACGCCTTGGCTATAACTATCTTAGGTTCAAGCTTTCACCTTCTTCAGGTATAACCATAACTATACACATTATTGATCCAATTTGAATCCCTTTCATTATTGCATAAAGGGAAAATTAATTTTAACGCTAATGAAGAATTAAAAAATTACGAAGAATTCAGAAAGATTACCAATAATATTATAAATGATCAGTTATCATTTCAGTCCAACAGCCTGTAAGATATATCCCTTGATTGTCAAGCTAGAACTGTTCTATAACTACCGTACAAAGTAGGCTCTTAAGTTTACAATATATGACGTGATGGTATACACCAAAAAATTAAAACACTGACTAGGGCTGTACATTATTGGTTGTTTACTTTTTGTATTTAATGTATTTATGAATATATAAATACCTAAAAAGTAATAGTATCTAATTGAAAATGAAATTAAGATCTCGAAACGTGTCGCCATATCGATGTCACACGATAGGCTAAATATCAGGTATTTTACTACAGCACCCTACAGTAATTTCCTGTATGTATTTTATTTCATGAAGTGACTTGCATAACATAAGTCATGCAATTAAAAGTAATATGTATTACTGTTTTATAATTCATAAAACCATTCCTTAGCATATAAACACAAATAAAACCCATTTATTTTCTCTTTTATTACTACTCAAATGTATTTATCATCTTATTTAATAATTATTTAAGATATACAATTTAAATACAGGGTACAACAACCCCAAGCACTGTCTAATATAATATACCTATGTCCCTTTCTCTTCATTTCATTTGACTCACTTACGGAGCTAAATTATCAAAAACAAACACAAATATTATAACAGTAATAATTTTATATTACTTAGTAATATCTAACGTATACAAGGTAAATAAATTCAATGCACAAATAAAAATGAAACGAGAGCTGAATTATTGTAATTAACAAGTATACAAATTATTTGAAAGATTAATTAAAGTTATTTCGACAGAAAAGTATACGTTATAAGTTTATTTATCGTTCAATAGGTATTGTTCATTAATGTTCATTTATTAGGCAAAAACACAAGCAAACTCCATTTCGGTGGGTCAGTGCCGTCTTTTCTCAAGTTTAGATTGAAATTCACATGAAAGAAATGTTATAATACATATTTTAAAGAACAAATAGGTGAATTAAATAGTAAACTAGTTATTATGAGTGTTAAAATTTGTATGATGTAATTGTAGGTGAGTGCAATTATGGAATATAGGGAACACTTAGTTCACAGTTCTTATCACAATTATTATAATTGATTCAATATGAAACAATGTTCGATGAACTCTTGTTTATATTTATAGTTTATGTAGTTTTACCACTACTGTGTAAAACACAAAATTAGCCTATGAATAAGTGGAATGATCTCACCAATGGTATCTAATCTTATGTATATAGTTTTATCTTGGGTTTCAGCAATATTTGAGCGCATCTTTATCTTATTAGTTCTTCTTCTAGTCCTGCTGTCTTGCTTGGAGGATTAGTTCGTTATTAAAAAGGACTAATTTGTTGCTGCACTAACCAATTGGCATCTGCTCCCTTGGCAGTTTTTACAAGAATGAAGATTTACTTCACTATTGGTACACTCTGGAACTTGACACAATTGCCGACTGGATATAAACTTCGGGGTGGTTGTATTTGTAAGTGTTATGAACGGATTAGTTAAAATTGTGTCTCTTTTCGAGTATTAAATTATTTTTTGAAAAATACAATCATTTAAAGAATAAATACATAAATTGAATAAAATACTTAAATAACTCGATATTACTGGTACCCCCTTATAATCTATTTTTTTATGTTTATAACTTAAAGAAACTAACGAATCTTATTTCGTAATCCGTGCAAATTCACGGTCCAATCACAGGTAAGTTCTTCCGTCGTGGGCGTGGCTATCACGGATGGAACAAAATGTCTTCCGTGTTTTGTTGTAGGTGGTTTTAACTTGGTTTTGCAATTTTCCTGCCTTAACGGCATATATTTAATATTTTTGCCAAAGACTTGTTATATGTCAAAATGTTTGTCTTGTTTACAGGCTACATCAAATTTTCTCTAAAACTTTTGGTTCTCACGTACCCTGAGTTTTTCTGACGGGTTCCGTTATGCATTAGTCATGCACTATGCAAAAGTTCTGACTTTCAAATGTAGTTAGTGAATAATTTAGTATTGAATCAAGGTGATGATTTTCCTGGATTGATCGATTAGTTTTGTTTAATTTTGATATCGGAAGTGTAGGTCAAAAATATCGGAAGTAATTTTAATTAGTTTCTTTTAATCTCGAAAACCGTTTTCTTTTTGACAATTGGTCTATTTGCCTCGGAGTTTACATATTTTCCGCTAGGTGTTGTTTGCTTACCTTAGCCCACGTTTGAATTGACATTCTAATAGATCTCTCTCTCCAATTATTTCCTTAATTAAATGCTTTATTTATGTGTAATTAGTATTTAATATATTTTCAATTGTTACAAGTTCAATGCACGAGGATATGCAGAAACTTCGGGAGATCATTCTACATGTAAAAGTAAAGAAGCAAATTCATATAAACATAGATTCGGAAATGCTTGGTTTTAGAGATATCCGCCATTGTTGTTTTGTTTACCAAATAATTCATATCTAGAGAAATGTTTGACTGATTGAGTTCAAACTGGGCACGAAGTTTAACCTAACATTGATCTATCTCAAGAAAAATAAGCGATTATATCCAATAATTCGTGTCAAAATGGAGGCTATTTGAAAATTTCAAATCTAAATTACTCAAAAACAGTACATTTTTAAAAACTTTTTATTACCAATCGGATGGTGAATTGAATTTAGGATAATGTCTAAGTTAAAGATAAAAACAGCAGATGTACTTTAATATAATATGTTTGTAATATTGTTGAGTTTACCGTGTCTGTATAAGAAGCCGGGTTGAACAACCACTTATTACACATAACTTAACTATTATCCTTAATCCGATTGTTTTCATTGTGAGACTATCCGATAGAGAATCAAAATGGCTACAAAAATGTATCGTGACATTTTTTGTCGAAATGTATGGTTTTTGATTAATTTAGGTTTGAAATTTTCAAACAGCCGCGATTTTTAATCGCTTGATTGGATATAATTGCTTATTTTTTTCCAAAATATATCATTGTTAGGTTAAACTTCGTGCCAAGTTTGAACTAAATCGGTCAAACATTTCTCTAGATATGAATTATTTTGTAAAAAAATTCAAAATGGCGGATATCTGGAAAACGAAGAATTTCCGGACATATGTTAACATAATCTTTTTTCTTTACTTTTACATGTAGAATGATCCCCCCGAATTTTCTGAATATCTTAGTGAATCACCCTGTATAAACTATTAAATTTACAAACATTTTAGTGTTTTGTTTTAACAAGATATCTGCAAAATTACAAATAGCTACCGGTACCATAATGTTTGCTAGTAAACCGTGTGCTTTGTTCTATTCGTGTAAACTGGTGATCAGATATTATAATCAGTATACAATATTGGTGTATGACGTTTTATATTATCAGTAGACAAAGTAAAAAATAGAAATAGATTTGTCCCTTTGTTGTAATATCATGATTAACAATAATGTTTATCACTATCAGTTTATTAACTGATTCATTAGTCAATAAATTTGTATTTATATTAAAACAAAATGAGACAATTATTAAACAATTATGAATTAGGTGGGATCCAGTTACCTATATATATATATATATACGATGCCTACATAGAGGCATTAGAATCATGGTAGGTATTGGTTTAGGTGTTCACTGTCCTAGCGCATGCGCAGTATGGCCACAGTTTTTGCGTGAATGACAAGAATTTGTTAATATAAAAAACAGACGGTACAAGTTGTGCACTTTTTGTAAGTACTTGATATTTTTCACCTATGGATATTCTCATTAAGACTGTAAACACTACTTTTGCTTTATACAGTTTGTTCGATTAACCAAGTAATCAGTTATATGTATGTCAAAACACACGCCTTCAGCAGTAAATACACGCAGTATTACAAGAAAATGTCTCAGCATTGTGTCTCCGTAGCTGAGCTTTGTATTAAATGAGAGGCCATTATAAATAACAAAGACAGAGTTGTGGATTTGCAACATCTGTCTTGTGATATTTAATTCGCTTAAATAAGGTAACCTTTTTCATTTATCAATTTATATAGGCCAATGTTTTATGTGATTTAATTTCGTAATTTCTCTTAGTAAAGTTGTTTTCACGTTGCAGCATTACTTTATATTTCTTAAAAGTAATTTGTTTTTAATATATTGATATATTTTAACTGTTCATTGTTAACTATGTTTAACTGTTCATTGTGCTAAAAAGAACCGGGAAATTTATATTTAGGGTTATTTAATTTGGTTTTAATCTCTTATAAAACTTAATATAAAGTTGCCTTAATGAATGAACTCTCGTTTCCTTTATTTAAAAATGTAAAGAATATCTTGGACCAAATGTTTCTCAGTTATACTAGCTTACAACTTAATAATTATAATATTCATAATTGTATTTAAAATTGAACGAGGACTTTCCGATTTTCTCTCATTTACATACACTAAATCAAGTATTCTCAAGCCTGAAATACATACAAAGGGCAAAACAAATATTTGTTATACATTTTAATAATTACAGAATACACTTTTTTAATTAAATATGAAATCTAATAGAATGGAATTGCTGAACAGTAATATTAATTCTTAAATTTATACTTTAAATTTAAATTCAGTATTCAAATAATGATCAAATCAAAAACATTACAGTAACCCATTTGAAATGCTTACATTTTGATTTGCAATAATTTGAATGCAATTTAAGTAAAACTGCACTGTTTTTCAGTGTAAAACCAACATACTAAAATATTGATTTCCCAAATTCATCGCAATAATTATGCTAAATATTGGTTGGACTATTACATTTTAAGCAAATATATTCTAGTATAGCTTTCTATATCAAATAATGGTTAATAATTATTTTAAAGTTAATTTGAGATGATAAAATGTAATTGTTTAGTAATCTAAGTTATTGAAATTTTCCCAAGTAAATTATTTTATAAAATTGTCTATACATTTCTTCTAAATTTTAAATGAAGTAAACATTTTACAAATCAAAGCATTAATCATTACTTCATTACTTCAAAGCTAAATATCACTTTCATCGAGGTTGTAAGTCTACATAGGAATTAATATAAATGCTTAAATCTTTTAAGTAATTGATTTAGTCTTCTTGACAAAAAATCCGAGTCTAAACTTTTAACAGAACTGCGTACGTAGCCAAACCAGGAGAGTATATTTTTTAATAATATGTTAAATAAAATTGAAAATTTACCACAACCCAATTTGTTTTAAGGATTATAATTATTTATAATATTCATATATTGTATTATTATTATTTTCCCATTAAGGATTTGTAGATCTAATATTTACAAGTATTATAATTAATAATTTCTAATGATTTTATAATTAAATTTTTTTTTTTTTTATGTTTTTTATTTTGTCTGTTCTGTTAATAACTTCTTCCTCCAATATAGCTCCGTAATAATTATTGTGTTATTTATGAATAACTTAGTATTTTTAAAATTTATGTATATATGATGTTTTAGTCTCATTGTACTTTATTGGAAACTACAAATTGAATTTATCACTTTGTTACAATGCATTGTAACCAAGTTTTTTTATTAGATTTGCCAAATTGTATGTAACATACCTGTTTTATGCAGGAATTGAGAGCTAATTAGTGTAGATTTATAATTTTACTTATACACAATTTGAAAATTTAAAGAATAACATTAATTTAAAGGTAGTTATTTTAAATACCTTTATCAAATTATTTTTAATCCTGCTTTTAAAATTTGTGCAACATAAAATACATATGTACACTTTCAATCTATCGATACATAATGTAGCAAATGTATATACATGGTATTTACTTAGCAGAACAATGATTTAAAATAAATGTATAATATGTGTACGCAAATACATGGTTTTTCTGTATTTGTAGAAGCAAAGTGCATACAACTACCATTACCTTACGAAGCGATGGGTATCATCCAACAAATTATTACAAGGCAAACTTAGTATTGCGCACAAAATTGGTTTTCTAACTTGACTGTTCCAGGTAATTGAATGACTGTATTATCTAAACGCGCTGTACGTGATTCACTTTGTTTTAGCAATTAATTTCATCCAAATGAATGAATGTCATTATCTCTTCAACTACATTGACCTGACTTTTGCAGTCACGTAGAATAAAAAAAAACGAGACAAAAGTGTAAAACAAGGAGATTTTGTTCAATAGATAACACTTGGCCCAACTAAATATTGTGTTTTAACGTAGGCCTATAACTAAGTTATTCGGTGAAGTTTTTAGAACGCAATAAAATCTTTTGTGTACAAGATATTTGAATAAAAGTTTATTGTTGCTCTCTTGACGAATTTAAATAGTAAGATGAAGAAGTTTGCCTTGAAGCATAAATGAATTATTAAAACTAAATGTGTTAGGTTTTATATATTTACATTCTTATTTTATGGCAAAATACTTTCTAATATTTTGCAGTAATACATATTTTTTTCTTGCAATAGTTACACAATTATTAATCATTTAAAATTATTTAAAAAAAAACAACGTTTAATAACTCTTTCAAAAGCACAAGATATACCTCTACAATTTTACATTCACTATCAAACAACAAAGTTATAAGCTCTAGGAAGGTATTAAAGGAAGATATCAAATATCTGTCTTTTTATACTTACAACATGCAATTTGTTCTTGCAAATGAGAGGTCTGAAGCTTGGTTTGGCATTACTTCCTTTGAGTGAGAGAAATCATTCATTAAAGGAAAGAAATGTTTTTCATTACATAAAATGGTAGTGAATTTCCAGGTTCCTAATTCAATGAAACATTAATTAATAAGATGGTAATTACTAATGGAACTAAGTAAACATATTTTTTTTAAACGTGTATCGTAATCTGTATGAGCTTGATAACAAGTGTGAACAAGTCAGAATAGAAGCAAACTTTTTAAATATAAGTGCACAAAATATAAATATATAAGTATGCAATTTGAATTTATCCGAAAAGATTTAAATTAAAAGATTAAACATTTTCACGCTTTAAAGACTTTATACAATCTCAATATCAGATCTTTGTTCTATTAACTCAGACAACTATCTACCTTCAATTACATTCTTAATTCGTAAATTGCAATTAAATTCTTTTAAATCAAAATATATTTGAAGAACGTAAACTATGTGACCAAAATAATATTGCTGAATACAATGTAATCAATAACACTATATTAATTACAGTAAAATTATAAATAAAATATTAATTTTAATTCAGAATTCTCCTAATTTGATCGTTAGCTGTAGTACCTGTTGTAAATGTTTAAAAATTGTATTAGTTTTTGCCGTCTTTTTTTGTGACAAAATGCAAAGTTGCTTTTGCCTGAATTGTAATTTTCATATTATACTGAATATGTGGTGAAGATATATATATTTTTAATGCTCCTTTTTTAACTCCAAAATAAACTCCTGGTTAGGCTATTAGAAACATACTGTATGCATCAAACAACTTGGTTTCAAACAAGATTCAAGACCAATAATGGTTTAAAAATTATTGTTTCTAAAACTGAGAGGAAATATACCAAAACATTTGTTGCCTAATTTTTACGCAAACTACTAAAAATTAAAAATTAATGGTTTGAAAGCCTTCTCATTTTAACAGATTAATATATTTATTTTGAATGTTGCAGTAACAGTTTTACATGGAAAAATGTAATTTGTTGCATTAATTCAAATTGTGTAACCTGTCAATAGTGTATTACAATATTTAAACAATGTAACGATGTTCATACTTTAAGTTATTATGGCAACTAATACATTCATTTATTTTATAACAGGTTATTTATTAATCCCATTGAGTATATAAATTATATCCTAAGAAGTAAGTTAGTGTTATTTACTCTTGTTTATTTTTTTCAGAAGAATTTGTTTTCATGTGAAAAGAAAACCGTAACAACAACCAGAACAAGCAATTAACTACATTAACTCTTAATTTTGTACATAGAATCATTTAATATATTACTAGTGTTATTTATCTACTGACACAATTGAAAGTGATATTTAACCTTTAACTGCATAATTTTAAAAAGTCTTGCTGGTAATATAAAAAAGAGCTAATTTAAATTAGAAAGTTATCTATAATTTTTTATATTTTTGTATTAATCATTACAAGCAATATTTTACAAATCAGTTTAAAAAAGTTCTTAAGTACTATATAAATTAAACAAATTCTTACCAATACAAAGATTGTATATATTTGATGAAAATATTATTTCGGGTGATAGATATTTTATTCATAATCTAATGAGTTGTACTAGACGTTTTGTTTCAATATAAATACGTTATTGTTTACTAAAGTTTCATTATATTGTTTTATTCTAAATTTGACACCTATTTATAACAATCACAATAAATAACACTATGCTCTTATCACAAGTTAGATACAAACACGCATTTAAAACAATTACAACAGAAGAATTACACGTAATGAGGTCCATATGATCAACTTTAAAGTGTGACATAAATCAACATTGATCATAATAACAATCATATATTAATAACGCAATACACAATTATAAATGTTTGGAGTGAGACTAGGCTTTTATAATTTTAACTACTGTCGGCCTCATAAATATAGAATTTACCGTTACATAACAGTTATTATTCTCGAACTATAATTGCGGCAATATACAATTATAAGTTTAATATGTATTCCTAGGTGTTATTAAACTATCTTAAATTTTTAAATAATGTACTGAACAAATCTTCTTATTTTTATTATGCTTTGTACTTATAGATCCACAATTTGTGAATAATAAAACTGTCCATGTACCGAGTAACTTTTGATTGGTTTAGTCATACACCATTTTAAATTGTAAAATATTTTGTAAAAACCTAGTCTAACTTCATACATGTATTATTATTTATTGCATTACTAGCACATATTATAGCTTCAGAGTATAAGAGTAATAATCAAGTACCTATTTAAAGATTAATTTGTTTTTGGTTTCGACATACATTACGTAAATCCTATTTTCAAATATCAGGAATGTTTATCAGGAATATAAACCGCAGTGAAAGAGAAGCCAAGTCATAGTTCAGAGATCTACCTAGCGGATAATGTATTAGAAGAAGAAATGTGTAACATATAAGTACACAAATACATAATAGAATATAAAATGTTTTATTTTTAATTATCTTGATAAAGAAATAACTTCAAAATTGTATTACCTGTCTCGGTGTGTTCACAAATGCTTACACTTTATACACAAGTGCCAAGTAATTTACTTTGTCTTTTTCAATACTACTAAACTTCAAACTACAGTACCTAAAAATTCCAAACTTTTGAACAAAATAGGAACACCCGAAGCAAATTAAGTTGATTCGTTTACCACTCATTAAACATAATTAAAACGTTTTCTTACTTAATTAAAAGTGTAGTGTTCGGTAAAAAAAATTTAAAACGATATTTATTAAAATGCTCAACTATTTTTATCTAAACGCCGGCTTCATTAAAAACAACAGTTACAGTTACTGTATAGTATAGCGCATGGTAAATAAATGTTTTAAAAACATAAGAAGGCATGGAAAAGATATTTTGTATTCCGTTATTGGATAGAAATTGCTAAAAATATATGGTCTTAGTTAAGCTATCCTAATATTGCTGTAACTCTCTTCATTGAAGAAAATATCAATTTCGTTAGTTCTAAATCAAATTATAAAAATTATATTAATTACTTACTAACTTAAAATGTGTATTATGTTTAATATAAAAAAGGCATCTACATATAAAATGCTACGTCACCTGCAAATATCTTTACTTGTTTACCATTTGCAAATGTCATAATTTAGTATCGTTTTATCCCTCACTGTTGACGAGGTATAGAATATACTGAATGTTGTTTATTATAATGTACGAACACTACAGTAGAATGTCATAACAACCCAAATACATTAAACAATAGATTGCTTTTACATAAAATAATATAACATAACTTTATTATTAGAAATAATATATACAAAATTAAACTAATCATTTTTTGTAGTAAGATGGTAATACAAAATTCGATTTTGATAAAAATAATTTGCAGTATTTCACACACGAGATAATAAATATGGTTTGGTATCAAGTAAGATGGTTTTGGTTTGTATTCAGTGTGATACAACCGAGTTCACGTGAAAATAATACTACATTATATCTTACTCGTATCCAAGTATCTGAAGATTTGTTTGCTTAAATAATTGCTGAATAAAAGCGACGCTCTCGCTTAAATTTACGACGGCAATTAATCAAGGATAATGTATAGATTATAATTACTAAGGACCCAGACAAGATAACAACTTTTGATGTGAATTAAGACGTTGCCGGGGATTAATCTTTGTCGTGTATTGTTTCAAAACTTAATAATTTGAAACATATTGTCTGATAATGTCAGGTGCAAGGGACAATGTCTGTGAGATTGGCATTATCGTAATAATTAGTGCAACAAGGACATGTCAAGACTTCGAGTAGAAGACTAGAGTAGAGACGTTTTTAATTTAAATTGAGATCAGTTTTAAGATTATATTAACCGTTTTACTGACGAAAAAGAATCGAATTAACACAAAAACTAATAATCTAGTTTTCAAAATGTACCTTTTATATACGTACCAGCTGGCCAAATCCGGCTTTGCACTTATAGACAAATCAAATTCAAATGTATATTAACAAAAAAAAATATATATATATATATATTTAAATAAATATTATACCATGTATTTATTATGTTGATTTTTAATAACTCCGACCCTCCCCAAACCCCCAAAAAACTTTTAACGTTTTGAAAATCTTTCTTAGCGAGCACCTAGGGCTTTAGAGAAAGCTACATACCAAATTTCATTCCAATCCGTTCGGTGATTTTGTTTAGTAACTTTTAACCCTAAAAACCACCCTAAATTTAGGATTTTTTGAAATCTTTCTTAGCGAGCACCTAGGGCCCTAGAGAAAGCTAAATACCAAATTTCATTCCAATCCGTTCGTTAGTTTTTGAGATTTCATGATTAGTGAGTCAGTGAGTGGTATCCGACTGCATTTCATTTTATTTTATCCGAGAGACATTCATATTCATAAACTAAATTATGATATCAATTTACATAAAGAACTTACCAACATGAAAAATGATTTACAGAGATATAATAGCATAACCCTTAAATACTTATTTATTAAATAGTTATTATTGTTGAGTTACAAAATTACACTACCATAACACACTAATGTGTAAGTTAGTAAACATGTTCCCGTAAGACAAACAATGCAATAAAAATAAGTGTTTATTTCCCAAATATGTGAATACTTATTTCTTGCGCTGCCGATATAATAATAATTTCTGTTTTTCATCAATTACTTTTAGTTAATTGTATAACAATTACATAAAGTAATTACACATTTTGTTATGACAAGAATATTGTATAACCGAAGTAAAAGTTTAAGGTACAGGCATATTATTTGAATGATTTAACATAAACAACTATCTAAAAAATATTAAAACTTGAGAATTGGGGCGCCAATTTATTTTGACAGTAAATTTGTTGACGTTTGTATCCTGAAATATTTATAACCTTGTTTACCTCTAAAAACTCAGAAACTGGAGCACTGTGTTAAAGCTAGGGTTTGTTTTATGAATATTTTGCAGAGTGTTATGATTCAGAATTGCAATAAAGAAGAGATTTATACATAAACTTTCGTCACATTAAGTAAGCCTTACTCAATTGTCATTTGTGGAACTATTTCTTATAAACTTGGTTATATTGAAACAGTTATTTATAATGTTAACTTTTGATTAATTCCATTTCACAATGAGAAGTACCATATTAAGTTGAGAGAAATGAAAATATGATACCTTTGTGACAATAAAACCACGTATGCCTTCCCTAAAACTTAAATAAATTATCGATCGTTTAAATCCTTTACGCTTGGCAGTATAATAGTTTAAAATATATGAGTCCGCTGCCTGTTCACATTCGTACTTTATAATTTATTATTACGAGAGATAAAGAATTAATTATAATCTACGATTATAAACAAGATTTATTATAAAACATACTTATAATAAATGCATAAAAGAAACAGCATGACTTAATTCTACTCCCACACAAATTTTACCTTGTATCCGTCGTGTGACTTCGTTCAGCGTACGT
>JAGFPH010003139.1:34853-47983 GCA_018207615.1 Philaenus spumarius | reverse complement strand
CACGTACGCTGAACGAAGTCACACGACGGATACAAGGTAAAATTTGTTATATTCTATTTGTGACTGGGATACTTATACAATGATTTTAAAAAAGTAAACAAATAAAATACTCCTACACGTAATCCTAACCAAACCATTACAAATACGAGTAAATGTATCAAAATATAAAATCAGCTGTTGATTTAAATATTAGAGTAAACAGCTGATTTTATCACAACGCATTTTGAATCTGCTGAGTTATGCTTTTCATATTGAGAAATTACGTTTTGAACTATATTATTATACATGCCTAATTTATTTTAAATCGTTTAAAATTTATGTATTTTAACCACTTAAACCATACTATTTTGATTTACATAGCCAATATACGGAAAACTTTCAAGAATGTTTATTGCAATTTGGTCGCTCAAAAAAAAAAAAAAAAAAAAAAAAAATAAACTATTAAAATACTTCCATGAATAATAATACAACGTATACATTTCGGTCCGAAATTACACGAAAAGGTTTATTTAAATTGGCATACAGTTTGTATACTTTCCCATAAATTGAACGTCGTTTTCTTGCTTATCGATTATACAATAAAAGTTTTTTAGTAAACATAATAACATATAAGTGTATTTTTATATGATTAAATCATCATTAGGAAATGAAAAGTTAACTAGAAAGTTTTGTTCATCATTGTGAAATATTTATCTAAAAACAAACCTTTTAAGTAGCACTGCTTCCAAGAAATGCTTTGTTTAACATTATGTAAAAGATACATAAAACATAAAAGTTGTTTCTTTCGTAATATTGATAACCCGTTAGTTCGTAACTATATGTTATTAGCGAATTTCCATAGGAAAAATGAGCTATTGCAGTTTCCCTTATGGTGAGACCCAAGGTCGGGAGTAGGAAATGAGCACCGATCATGGTCCCCAGAACACGTTTTGGGGGTTAAAAAAAATTTATATATATATATATATATATGTATATATGTGTTCGCACTCTAGTGGCCGTATTTTAAGTCCGATTTGGTTCAAATTTGGTACACATGTTGGTTGTCTATGTGGCTCGGACGAGTTCGTTAGCCAAAAAAATCCAACAACCGGAAGTACGTTTTTTGACCGGAAGTAACTATTTTTATTTTTATTTTTGCTACGAGAATTACATTTTTTAGAGTTTTTTCTAAAAATATAAATGTAGGGTGTTAGTCTGCACATTTTGTTTTTTTACGCGACATAATAGCTCGCTTGGTTCCCCCAAAATCGATCAAAACGTAAAATACCATAAAAGTACCCGGTTCGAAGCCAAGTGTGCAAACTCGCGAGGCCATTAGGCGCAAACAAATTCTACTAATATATTGCGTACACACAGACAGCTGTTCAACGCCTTCTTGAGTAGACCTATTTCCCAAATTGTTGGTTGAAACCCTAAAACATAGGCCTATAAACTTGATTTTGGAAATTTGCTCAACTCACGTCAGCGGTCCAGCTGCGTGGTCGAATTATTTATCTTATCTTTTAACATTAGGTTAGGACATAATTGAACTACCATATCTGCTTGTACCCTTATACACATTTCATATACTTTAGGAAATCAAAATTGACTGTCTTTTAAAACCTAGAAGGTTCTTTCTAATTTAAAATATGTTTGTCACATGGTTTTGAAATTAAGCATGATACGGTTTTGTTAGGATTTATTTTAAAATACAGATAAACTTCTTAATGCAAAGCAATTTTCAAATTATTTAGCAGATAAGGTATTAAACTTTGTAAAACGGTTTATTGTGCTACAAACTGTATATAGAGTACAATATTGACTAGTTTTAGCTTCAAAGATTTAGACAAGTAAAGTAAAATGTTGATCAACTGTGCTACTTTATTATTGGGGTTCGCTCTTCAATAAATACTTTTAAAACTTTAAAAGCTTCAAATAATGTTAAGTGATTTGTGTAAGACTTCATGTACAATTTTCCATGAATTAGAAATTGCTTTTCCGAAGTAAACAAAATTTTAAATGCAATGAGTGAAGTTTAATGACTCATAAGTTTGTGTTAGTAGTGTACATTTGTTGCAGTCTATGCCCTATATGAGTGACTATTACTTTTTTGTCTCTAGGCCCTACTGATTAAGCAAGCATTTGATATAATGAGTTTCTGTACACTTGAAATATTAAAACAGAATAGAAAATACAAGGAATTTCTTTTAACACAGCACACTAAACTATGGTTATAGTGAAAATAAAACACTTCTATTTTATAAATTAAACTTATTTTATTTTTCAGGTATTGAAATCATCGTTTATATTTTTTGGTTTTATTAATATTAACTTAATATGTAACAAATTTAAATATAAGTGTACATTTTGTACATATTTTTATGTCAACATATAATTTGTATTCCTTTCTTATACTTATGTTAATGGTTTTGGTAAACGGCTAGTGACTTAAATGAAAATACAAATAAATATTATATTATTATTAATTAGTACTTGCCTTAGCAATCCTTTTATATAAGTTTTATCCTTTTTAAGTAACGAGAGATAAAACTTATATAAAAGGATTGCTAAGGCAAGTACTAATTACTAATATTATACTAATAGCAATCGGATATGGCTACAAGTACAATAATGGAAATAAATATTGAACTTAACTTATTATAAATTATTTTATGTATCAAAAATCATTTCTATCTAGAATTAAACTTGAATACAATGTCTTAACATTAATGGCCCTAGCAAATAACCTAGTATTATTAGGTGTACAGTGTATAACTATGGTTGTAGATGTTTAAAATTCTGTTAAACTGTACTAATATTTGTGAAGTAGTATCAAACATATGTACAGTAATACAGTTTATAATGTAAAAACTTACATGCTTAGTATTAAACTCCTTGATTTGAATTGCTCTATGTGAGTAGAAAAATAGACGATCTTAAAAAAATAATGTTAGGAATGCCTGTTGAAGAAATGCATGTCAGTTATTGTTGACGATAATAAGATTCTGTTGATACTCCAACGAAGTCGACATCATCTATCGCACACAAACTCAAACATAATATTTATTTGAAAACTGTGTAAAAGTACACATTTTCACTAAATTTTGAAATTGTATAATACTATAAGTAGTAAACTTAAACATATAAATATATTAAACAATTTGATATAGGTTTTTGGGCCCAGTACAATAACTTCCCTATATACTGGGAAGTAAAAAGGTTGGAATTACTACTTTATAATTTTTAATGCTATTGAACCGACCAACTAACTACAAAAATCAGATTTTATCAACTTTACAATATACCTGAGCTTTATCTCTGAATTCAACGGTGACTTTCAGCCTTATGCAACATCTTGGCTACCTAATCGCCTACCCATATAATTTTAAAAATATGTTAGATTATTAATAAAAACCAAAATTGCACTTTATTTCATTATCGGTCAATCAAGAATAAAAATGCTAATGCATGATTTTATTTAAATTATTTTTATTAAGTACATTCTGAGATTAAAATATAATTTAAACTTATATGTAATTGAAGATGAAATTCTTGACAGTTTATAATGTCTTTCTTTAAAATATTCAAACGAAACAGGAAAGTATGGCTTACTAAAAATGCGTAATATGTGGCTTTGGCCGAGGTTTCTAGGATCGTTAAAATAACGTTAAATAATGTTTAAATTACGTTTTGATTTTAAAATATTCAAAAACCAATTTTTTAAAAATATTTGGTTTTTACATTGGCAATGAGTAGAAAAGTTTGGTTAAAAATGTATGATTGTATGTGATTTAGATTAATTTAGCTTTTTCTTATTTGTATTAATTAATTATGACTTATTAAATTCGATTTAAAATTATTATTAAGTCATTTTCCAAATGTCTTGAACCTGGAATTATAAACAAATATAGGGATCTAATTCAAGAGATAAAGTTAAACCTATTCCCCTGGAAAATACTGTTCTTTAAATAATATACTACCTTCATGTTTAAAGGTTAGGAGGAATAATTTCTTTCTTGTGGGTAATCCGGTGAAAGTTATTGTCAGAAGGGAACAATAAAGTAAACCCTAGCAGGGAAAGTATTAACATGGCTGTATGAAGGTTTGTTTTATATTAGGAAAAAAACATTTCTCTGAAAAACCCTGTGAGAAGGTTACGATGTTTAATTAATTACTAAATTATTTTAAAAAAAAGTTTACAAATTGTACTATTGTTTTTTCTTCTTGTTTCAGGAGAAATAAAATAAAGTGTTTTGTGAATCATGTTTGTATTGATTCGTAAACGAATACTTAGATTTCCCAATGATTTAGGTTTAGTTGGCTACCTAAATTCCCTAATGATTCTAATACCTGTGTTAGATTCGTTACTGGCACTTTATTTTGTATATAATTTAACTTGCAAAATATTTCAGAAAATTTTAATTCAAAATTAAAATGTTACATAATTTCAAATTAAATTCAAATAAATTAAAATATTTTACCTTTCCATATCATTTAACTTGGTAGATTCCAAGTTTTATCACTAAAGTTAATAGTATTGTAACGTTATTTGTTTCTTTATTTATTTCAGTCATGCTTGATAAAGTTTATCGCAGAAACTTTAATAACATTTAACTACTAAATTAAATTAATCTTAAATAAAGTTCTTGCAGTCAGCAAAGATAGCATTTCTCGAATAATCCTGATACTTTTTTTGAAATATTTGATTATTTACTTTTGGGAGCTATTTATTACAATTATAAGTTGTATAGCAAATTCTTAAACTTACCTTTAATTTTTAAATTATCTATAAACAATAATCGATCTGTGACAGCAATATTTGAAATTGTATCTCGTATTAGAAAACCTTCAGGAAATAAAGGTTGTAGATATACAATTTCAGTTTTATCAAACAATTTTACATAAAGTTGATATTTAGAAGCAAATTTCAAAGCCCGAAGTCAATTCAAAGCTTCCAGTAAACTTTTGTATTATGTATTTTCTATTCTCCAAAGTTATTCATCCCATGTAGTGGAAAATAGAGGAATCTATGGATCACTAAGTATAATAACTCCACATGCAAGCTTTATATTACAACGCACCAAAGTAACGGCACTGCGCCAAAACAAAACGGCTCCCTCGGGAGTATTACGTTACACGATAAAACCTAGCTGTTGATATTTAGCGAATAAGCATTAAAGTTTTTACTATCTTGAACAAATACAGTTTTTTATTTTTTTTATTTTTTTATTTTCTAGTATTTAAAATACAAGTCTTTATTTTTGTCGACATTTTAAATATAATGTAATGTGTTTAGTTACTTCATTACGGAACCATGAGAATTAGAAGTGTGTTACTTTCTTTTTAAAAGTGTAATTTTCACTTTAAAACTCGATATTTCTTACATTTACAAAGTTGTACACCTTATAAAAACAAGCATAACTACAAATATTGGTAGCATTCACACGGATAAATATAACGTAAGTAATTATGTATGAAATAATAGTAAAAAAAAAAACAGTTCTTTTAAATAAAAAAATATTGGCCTTGGTTATATTGTGCATGCCAGTGAATGGGATGTTGACGCTAGCTAAAAGCACATACAACATAGATATTAATTAATATAATACACTTTGAACACAACATCTCACAACTAATACGTTTATAAACTCAAACGCGAGCTATAATAATGTAAAACTATATAAGTTATGGTATGACCGTTGCACCTCTTGTATCACTGAAGATGGCGACTTTGTAGTTGAAACGCGTTTGAGTTATTAAACTTATTTGTTGTGAGATTTTGTGTTCTAAGTTTATTCTATCAAGTATATATTCTCACAAGTCAAGCTCAATATTTTTTTATTTAGGGGCATTATTTGTTATTTTTACACAGTTGCGTTAACAGACGTAATAACAATTTAATTTGAATTTCAATGTTTTTATTTTAATTGATGTTTTTCAGAACCAAATTATCAGGCATGTTTGATTTTCTACGTCCATTCATTAGATACTGAGCGTAACAAAGAGGTACGAGTGGTTAATCCTATAACGTAAACTAGCCAAAACCCCACTAAGATATAGTTCGTTTTAATGTAACTTGACTGCAAGAGAAGTAATGATAGTAATGTCAAGGAAATATCAAATAAAAAAAAAAAAAACGAACCAAATGGAAAGACATAAGCTACAAAATAATTATCCAGAAGCCGAATTACCGATCTCCTGATGTTAATATGTTTTTTTTTTACAGCAACAAGATATAGTGCAACAAATGGAATATACAATACATTATATAAGGATCATTTAGTGCCCACAACTAACATACGTGAATCGAACATTTATTAAAACGTTGTAAGTGCCAAAAATAAGAATTCACATTAAGATTAAAAACATATTTTCATAGAAACAAGTATACTAACAATTAGGGAAAAATTACGATTAATTCATTTTAGACAATGAGGTATAATATCTTCTATTAAAAAAAAAAAAATACAAATGTTCACTAGTTTTAGCAAAATACTATTTGTATGGATTAATTGCAATTTTAAAACATTGAAAATGCAATGCAAGTCACAACTGGTAATAGTTCATTGTCCTTTGTGTCACTTTATGGAGATACTTCAGGTGGAGTTTGTTGAAGCTAATATTTAATGTACGTTATAAAAATAAGGAATAATTTTCTTAATGTCCTGCGTTTTGTCTTTTAGACAAGCCAGTTACTACGTCGACAAGTGAGTTCGGTTACTGGACAAAAATATGACACATTCACACCATCTTTTTGAATGTCATTCTCCTTATTCTGTCAATTCATCTAAGATCTTTTCTATTTGTACTTTACCGAATTCAGGTGCTATTAGTAGTTTCAAATAAAATCCATTGATTTAATTAAAATGCTGTGTTTTACGCATCCAGAGGCGTATGATCTGTCAAACGCTCAAATTTCGCGTCTTCACCAGGCAGAAAAAACGCTCGTGTAGTCCACATAATATGAAGCTATTGGTACTGAAAAGTAAGCAGACGATCGGCGGCGTTTTGTACGCTCGTGCAGTCCAGGCCTTAGAGAAGCGCACGGAAAGATTTGGCGCGGGGTGAGTCATGGTTGCTATTCTAAATTATTTAAAAATAAGTCTGAATCACAATTAAAAGTGGAAAGTACTTTTGGGAAGCCTAAAACGTGTTATTTTGCATATTAATTAAAAAAAATCCATCCTCCCTCCCCCCGGTTGTTGTAACCACCCCCATACGGTAGTCCTAGTTACGCCTATGCTTGAAGACATTTTTACGTTTTTCAAATAATGCGATATATCAATCATGAAATCCATCGAAGCAATTTATGTGTGTTCCACTGTAGAACAAATGTGATTTCCTATTAAGACCAGATACATGTTTCAACATAAACTGATTTTTGTTCTAGTCTCCACGGATATCTATCCATCAGATATGATTCTATTCTCCCAATAAGTTAGCCTTTGTCAAACATGTATAACTACTAGATGAAATTTAAACTGTTTTCTGACCATATGCACATAAAACCAGTTCCAGTAAGACTATCGAGATACCTAAGTTACAGCAGGCTAATTGTTGTGAATAGTATATCTCTGATTGAATTAGTTGTGGGGTTAACATCTGTTGCATTAAGTTATTGTTATTTTAACATCAGTTGCAGGTTAAACACATAAAATCAACAAAAATTATAACCATCCATCGACGTTTGTCATACTCACAATGACGAAACTCGTGCCTTGCGGTTGCACACTGGTCGTTAAAATGTTTTTACTTTCACTGATACTTCAAGTTGAATGCAGCATTACCATTGAAAAACATTGAATTTATAAAATGACTAGCTGACCGTTGCCCGTGGTAGTTGATATTTTCAGTCTTTTTAACATAATTGTATTCTTTTTAAGTGTTCAGTCAGTAAGTGGTATTTGGATTTTAAATATATATACCTTAAATAATAAAAGCACTATTGTCATAATAATAAAAGTTTTGAAATTATGGTTTTAGTAACTTTTATACCCCCAAACCCCTCCTACAATTTCGAATTGTTTCAAACCCTTTCTTAGTAAGCTCCTAAGCTCTAGAGGAAGCTACATACCACATTTCATTCCAATTCGTTCGGTAGTTTTTAAGAAATCGTGATTTAATAACTTTGATCCCCCCCAAACCCCCATTAAAATTTCGAATTTTTTAAAAACCTTTCTTAGCGAGTGCCTATGGCATTGGAGGAAGCTACATACCAAATTTCATTCCAATCTGTTCCGTAATTTTGGAGAAATCGTGATTTAGTATATTTTACCCCCCAAACCTCCCTAAAATTTCCAATTTTTTGAAACCCTTTCTTAGTGAGCGCCTAAGGCCCTAGAGGAAGCTACATACCAAATTTCATTCCAATCCGTTAGGTAGTTTTGAAGAAATCGTTTTTTAATAACTTTGATCCCCCAAACCCCCCTAAAATTTCTAATTTTTTCAAACCCTTTCTTAGTGAGCACCTATGGCCCTAGAGGAAGCTACATACCAAATTTCATTTTAATCAGTTCTTTAGTTTTTGAGAAATCGTTTTGAGCGAGTGAGTGGTATTTCGTTTTTATATAATATAGATTGTGTACTATACATTTTTGAAACTTTAAAATGTTTGGCATTTACAACGTTTATGAAATGCACAATTCAAGTGTACAGGTCTAATTGCAACAGGGTTTCTAAGTTGAGAATTTGTACCGAGTGGTCATATTTTTAATTGCGATTTCTACTTTGAGGTCTCGCTTCGTTTGAAGAATTCTTTGTTTTTGAAAAGTACTGAGAATACGGCAAACTCGAATTAAACTTAATCTAGATTTATATTATCTTTTTCTGGGAAAAACTTTAGTGATTCTATTGTAGTAGTGGATTGAACACTTAACCACATTAAACAATAAGTATTATTTTTATTCGAGATATATATTGTAACCGGTAACTTCAAATAAGACAATAGATTATTTTTGTTAAAACTGTAAACATAAAATAAATTATTATTTTACATTTTTCCATTGTCTGATGTTAACTAACTGATAGTCCTTAATGTTTCGTTTTTTAATATAGAACCTCTTATGCTTTATGATCAACTATGTAATATTATTCGAATCGATAAAAATTTTAACATTATAATAGTTTCAATTGTAGAAATTTTGGAGTATAAATAAAGTAAATACACTCAATACATACAAAAATACTATGTTTATTTTGTTTGATTCATATAGATTAAACACGTTTAGTTATTCTAATATTCCCAGCAATGTTTTGTTATATACGTGTATTAAACAGCTGGAGCAGTAAATCTGATAAAGCCTTTGGTCTTATAAATGTAGATTTAACTTAAGCTTTTGCATTTAACAATGGTATTATTTCTCTCTCTTTCGCTTCATTTCTATGTAAATGTTACTAAGTCGTGTTTCTTACTAAAGTGTACTTAAACATTATGTCACTAAGTTGTTCAATTGTGCCATCCACGTAGCCGAGGTGTAAGCGTACGTGTCTCTAAAGCTTCTGGCCCCTAGATTGAATACAGTGTTGGTGAATACAGTATGATGCAATCAACAATAGACATGCAAATTGTAAAAATGCAATTTTAATCTGTGGCTTAAAATTAATAATTCGTTAATAAAAATAGAAACATATATATTTATTTAATACATCATAAAAAGAAAAATTATAACTGTAAATAATGTTGGCAGGGAGTATTTTGCTTTCACATTATTATGGGATTATTTCGCCTTTAATTTTATCATTAATTTAATTTCTCAGTCAACAATGGATCTAATTTTTTTATTGTAAATTTATTTCTGACAAATTTAAATAGAAAATACGTGTTATTAATTCAGTTAATGACAATAAATATAAATCCATAACAATAGTATCCTTAATAGCCATAGGTTTACACTGCCACATTACATAAAAGTATCCTGATTTAATTTCTTGTTTTTAGTAACACAACTATAATTATTTGTATTCAGTCGATTGTATACTTCTAAGGTTCTTTGTTTACACAACAATTTTGCACACCAATGTTTTTAGATAGCTATAATGATATGAGGGATGGTTTTAAACGGTCATAGTAAGAAGGAAGGTAAAAGTATAGGCTTTATGGTGAATTAAGTGTATCGTTTCAACTGACTAACAACTTTAGAAAAAATGTGGCATAGTTTTTTTTTTTTTTTGGGTTTCCTTTCATTTTAAATAGAGCATCCGGCAATAATTTGCTATTGTTAGATTTAATTTTAAGGGTAGTTATTACATTTCATTCCTTTGACTTAACTATTCGAATAATTTTAAATGATTTTTAGATTACTTAAGAATAATATTTCACAATTATAGCTTTATAGCATGAACGACGTTAGATAAATTTATTTTTAATTATATAATTAGTGGTAGTCATTGTAATGTCTAAACACTCCTGACATTAGTATGCATGAACTGTGATTTTTGTGTATGAAATCGATCGAATAGTTTTTGAGTCTATAGAGGACAAAGAAAAAACAAACAAACATAATAATTTTGTATATAATAGGGATAAGAGTATATTTAAATGTCTTGAATATTGCGCAAAAACTGAAAGAGGCTTCATCAAACACGAATTTAACGCAATTTTTATGTTGAAGTTACTAACTATGTTTTACAATTAAGGACATTGAACATATTTATTTATTTTTTAAATCCCATTTATGTTTTTGAAAAGCCGATATTTATTGTAATTAATTGTTTTAACTTCAATTTGGTTCAAACTAAGCTACAGCACGTTCTGTAATTACAATATCTAAACCATAAAGTCTTTTACAATTAAATACGCGACACAACTCTGCACTCATTTTATTTATGTAAATGTAGGTCTACATGAATTTAGGACGTTGTGAAGATTTATGTGGGCATACTAAATGTATTTACACCTTCTTGACTCACATTTTCAACTAAAATATTTGCTAAATCATATACATTTGAATAAACTTACTGTTTAAGAAATATTTTGTTAATAACTGACTCGACAGACGTTCTCCATTCCAAATTTCAATAAATTTGTTTGTGATTGTTTTGTGAATTTTTAATAAGCTGAAAAATTGTAAGAATAAGAAACAAACTTATTTCTGAGTTGTTGCCTAATTGGATCTATTAACGATCGTTGCCATAGGTATTAAATTTGAGGAGAAGTACATTCAGAAGATCGCGGATTAAAATTGTGCATGCGAAATGAATTCTATCGGCAGTATAACGCTGAAATGCTCCAATGTTTGATTCACCTGGAATGTGACCAACTTGGAACAATGCGGTTATGTTTCAAAATTTCAAGTATACAGTCAAAACAAAGAAATACTTTAATTCGAGTGGTTTGATGCGACATCGATATTTCCGTCATTGCAATAATTTCTGGAATACGTAATTTTTAGTTTAGTTGTCGAACGCGTAATCAAGCAATGCTGATGGTTTTCCGACACTGGAACAGTCGGATTTTTGCATTAACTGCATATCAATATGTTAAGACATTTGGATCTTGAAGGAGTCTTTATTAGAAGAAGACCACTACTCTTACAAATGTTACCTAGAATCAGGGTAACAAAAACTAACTGTATATATATTAAAGTCAAATAACACATGTTACTGAATTGTACTTTTGTAAACATAAGTTAGTGACATCTATTAAGTTATTTTATATAACACAAATGCAAGTATAATAACACAAAATAACTTGTTTTCCTCTTATATCTATCTTATTTATGTAATAATTAGTCTCCTTATAATATTCTACCAACAATTATTTATTATAGGAACATTTATATATTTACATGTATATCCTATTCATCTCAGGTTGTGGCTCGTTTTGATTCCGCTATCCATTTCAGATCCATGCACTTTATTTGAAAAAAAATGGGTTAATTCCTCAATCCAACTTATTCAAATATATCCTTTTTAAAAAAAAAAAAAAAATATTCTCTCTCTTCTTCTCTCCCTTGTTGCAACATCTGTTTAATTTTTTAATTTTTGTTTCTTCTTCTTCACGCGAGTTTTAATTTCATGTGATTCATCTACTACTTTATTTGTTTTTCTTCTTTTTTTTTAAATTCAAATCAAATATTTTATATGCGCAATTTATTACTTGCTTTCTATTTATAGTCTATTGAAACTTGTAACTAGAATATTTGTATTGCTATAAGTGTCCCTTAAATAATTTTATGCTGGACAGTATCAAATTATTTTAATACAATTGCAAATATTCTAGAATTTTGATGTTTAAACTAGTTAAAAGATTGGATAGTAACATAATAAACACAACAACGAAAATGATCTTGAATGAACATGAAATAAAAAACATAATAACTTACGAGTATTTAACACTGTAAATACTTCATATAAAACATCTGATTGACTAAATATATTATTTGACATTATTAATTATTCATAGTTTTCCGTGTTCTGCACTAATATCTGGTTTATTAGAAACTGAAACACAATGGGGTATTGTCACTTGGGGCATCTGTAGCAGGTACCCCTCACCTCGTAGTAAATATAATAAATAATAATATTTAATAAATCATAATCAAGGGTCCACTAACCATGAACAGGTTATAGTGTTGGCAATGTCTTCACATACAAAACGCTGAGGTTTGAGTTCATGATAATTAAGGGAGGGGAACGCTAACAGGAATCACAGGCAGCACGCACGAGAGAGTCAGTCTGGTTTTGGAAATGATCGCGTACGCGTAGGCTCAAAGGGGGGGTTAGTCTTGCTTTGCCTCATGGCTAAATTATAAGTAGATTTAGGTTTAACTAGTTTAGGCGGCACCAACAGAGTAATGTTTGTTAACCTCTAATAAACATGCATTACTGAATACACTGAGTACCGATTCTTGAAGATCCTTCTCACACACCGCCCTCCTGACAGCGTCCGGATCTCCGCAAGAGGGGTTAAGGACTTGGCCGACAACCGGCAGGACGTCGCTAAACCATAGTAGGACGATGGGAGCCTATATGGGAAGCGCCGCAACGTTACACATCTAATTATGTAGTTTATGAAGGATAATATTATTAATTCACTTTTGGGAAACATACAATTATTTCACTAGGTTTATACTCCTATGTTGATTTATGTTCATTTTGGGGCACTGGTAACACTTATTAGTTCATATTATAACGTTAGGGGGGGGGGGGGA
>JAGFPH010003139.1:23725-34753 GCA_018207615.1 Philaenus spumarius | reverse complement strand
CTATATACACTGTTCGGTTCTGACTACACACATAAATAAGTTCACATATTGTTTTTAAAAATCACATAAAGTTTACATTCTTTGTCAATGGGGGATTGCATAGGGTATTGTACATAGTTCGATTTGAAGTTTTCACTTGAGTTTTTATTTAGGTTTTGATATCACTGTTTTGGTTGCCTGTATGTCTTTACTTGGGGAAATATATCTCTTCACTCTTCTTAGTTACAATTATTATGGGATTTACATATCGGCTTTCTGAGGATTCAATAATGTTTTTGTTTAGCATTTGTTCGATTTAGTTAGCGACAGCTTATTGAAGGTTGATGGGTATCATTGATAATGTTCGGGATTTTCTACTTTTATTTATGTTTGTAAACATTACATCGTCCAGGACTATCTGAGAATACTTCTGTATATTTCTATTTTAAATTCATTATCTCTTGTTTCTGCACTTCGGTCATTAGTTTATTATCATTGAATAACTGATTCATATCGTTTGCCGTTTCTGTTTTTATATTGTTCACCTCATATTGATCGCATATTTTATTATCGTCGTAGTATATTAACTTACATTCTATTTTCTCATATCTTGATTCTCCAAACTTCAAAATAATATTCATATTATCCTTAGTTTTAATACTTAATTCATTAATATTGAAGTTTATTTCCATCTTTAGCATACTTATTACACCTTTCATCTGTCCCTAATATACAGTTCTTTACTAATTGGGGTATTATGACACATTGTATATCAAAATTATATACATCTATCTCAGCTTTAAGTAGGATAATTTTTGCTATTCGTTTCGATTTTTGACTAAGTGCAGTAGTTATGTTAGTATTTCATAATGGTAATTCTTCATATTGTCCCATTTTAGATTTGTTAAGGTTAAACCATGTTTCTGATATGAAAGTAATGTTACTCCCACTATCTATAAGTGCTGTTAACTGTATTCCATTTAATTTCATGTTTATTTCAGAACATCCGATATTTCTATTTTGTTCTTGATCAGGCCTATTAATATCTTTTTCTTCGAGTAAACTTTCTCTGTCGCAATATAAATTAAATATTGGAATCTGCTGCTTGTACTGCGTATGTAAAACTGTTTCGTCCCTTAAATTATGTTCATCGTTAATAATTGGCGCTGGTGAAGAGTTTGTGCCCATTGGTGTCTTAATGATGTATTTATTCTCCAATTCGTTTTTCTCTTCATACGGGTTTAATGCTTCACCAGCGCAGGAGAGTTTTCCGAACTCCGCGTTGGTGAGGTATGTCGTGATTGATTTACGGTCGGCGTGTTTGTGTTATTGTTAAGTGGTTTTTCAGATGTAGCAACCATGTGGCAAATTCTTTGTTGTTCCTGTGTTGGATATGTGTTGTGACGTGGTGTCTGAAAGTCAAATCGTGTATGTATAGGTCCAGGTTGTCTATTATTATAATTATTGTTGTTATTATGGTTCATCTGGAAGTTAGGTTTATTGTATCTTGCGTTGTGTATAGGCCTATTATTGTTGAATCGGTCGTTGTTGTTATTATTACCGTAGTATGGATGGTTTCTTTGTGGTTGCCTGTCGGTATATTTTGACATTTGATTTTAATATCTTCCCTGTTGATTTTGTTGAATATTTTGGAAGTTTGTTAGGCTTTGTGCGTTGGGCCATTGTTTATGTTCCCACTAGTTTCGTATTCTTATTCCGCCGTTGATTTCATCTCGTTGTAATAAACACGCAAACTCTTTAATTTTGGTAATATTTTGTACTCTCTGTGCATCTTGTACTCTTGGTTCAAAATGGTCTACAAGTGTGGCTATGATATCTTCTTCTGTTGGTTCCGGGATCATAGACCTCATTACCATACCCGTCCAGTAAATATTAATTTCCTGTAAACTTTTCTCCAATCCTATACTTTTCTAATTCGAGCTTTTGCTTAGTTCCCTTTTGGACATCTCGATTCCAGAATTGACACACACATTCTTTCTTAAATTCTTCCCAGTTACTTATGTCGTCTTTCACCAATTGCCACCATCTTGCCGCGCTTCCTTTCATTCTATTTTCTATTATGTCTAATAGGTAAGATTGGTCTTCTTCGTTGTTATTATTACCTTTTCTTATTACAATTAGTTGATAATATCGGTTTAGACGGTGTATGTACTCATTTCGATTTCTCTGTCTCCCATTGAATTTCGGTAATGTAGGCATGAAATTAAGGGAATTATCGTTTCCGCCGCCCGTGCAAGTTACGTGTATTTGAGTCGTTTGAGGTAAAGTTGTATTGTTTTTAAAATCCGATATCATGTTTTCGACTTGATTTATTGTATTGCTTTGTGAATTATTTAATAAATCTTTTACATTTGCTTCGTGTTCTATTAATTTCTGATTTAATTCCTCCGTATTGATCGAATTTTCAATTTGGTTTTCTAAAACTGTGATTTGTCTTTGGGTGTTGGTAATATTGTGATTGACTTCAGTGATTCTATCATTTATTGAAGTTTCTACATCTGTAATTTTGTTTTGCATTGTCGTCTTTATAATATTTATTTCGAATTTGACCTCGTTTAGATTACGTGTGAATAATTCTGTAATTTTATTTTCTTGCAAGCCTAATTGATTTTTTAATTTTGCTTCTAATTTTAAAATACGGTTTTCTTGTTGTTTCGATTGGTCTTCAAATTTAGTTTCTAATTTAGTTTCAAATTGTTGTAATTGTTTAGATTGGCCATTTAATTTCTCATTTAGTTGTATTTGTAAATTTCCTATTAATAACGATAATTGCACTGAAAAAACTCTAACCGTACTGCAAAGTTAAAATTAATGTTAACAGTTTTTCTGTCATGGTAACATTTATAATGTCATGGTTACTTTAGAGCTTGAAATATTTGCATTGCTGTAAGGTTTTTTTAATGTTGAGTTTTACTGTAAACTCTAATGTAGTAAAATGTCATAGTTAATTTAATATACGTAAAGGCGATGATTGTAGTCACTAAATTAGTTAATGTAACTATAAGGTAAATCTAACATAATATACATCTAACAAACGGAATGAAAACAATATCTTAATATGTTCACAATGTTAGCTTACTTACAAGGCATAAAGGCGGTTATTTATGCAGTGAACTGGGTTACATCCGTTGTACATCCTTAAAGACGGTAGCCTTTTCCTGTTTTAGAGTTACCCTGTCCACAATTACAGTTTCTCACGTTTTTACGATATTCGAATTTAGTTTCTCTTCAGTACTCGGTAGACTAACAAGTAACAACAAAGATCACATCAAACAGCTATAACTAAACTGCTTCGTTTTCGATCTTCTTGTTTTTCAACATACATGGATCTTTATACATACATGTAGAAGCTTTGTTGACGTCATGGGGATTTCAAAATTATATTACAATTTTTAAAGGTAAGTTCAGGTAAATACATAAGTTATTACAGTATTATAATTAGATGCAGTCATTTTAAAAACTACCATAATAAATACGGCATATATTCAATGTTAAAATTTCATTACAGGTTATGGGAGGTTGCCTGAAGTTATACATAACTTTGTCATACTATTTTAAAGATATATAACTAATCTATTTTCTATATATTTTAAGTTATTGTTTTAATAATCATTCTGGTAAATATTTAAAATTCATTTTAGTAATCTATTTACACATAATTAGTTTATTATCAAATAATATACTTTCATTTCGGAAAATGAAATAGATATACTTGCCCTATCCAATATGGAGGAAATCCATGTAAAGGAACTTATTTTTTAGTACCTAACTTCCATTTAACTGATTTAACATTACTACATACAACTACAGACAATTCATTCATATTATATCTTTTCAAGTAAAAATATAAGGCTCAAAGAAAGAAAATTAACAAAATAACATAATTTTTAATTTATATACGTCAGGCATTTCGCTAAAATATTTATTAATAACAACTACATCTTACAACAAATTAACGATTTGTTAAAAAAAAATATTCTAAAAGATTCAGTTTGGTTGTTTAACTGTTTAAAAATGTGTGAATGAATTTTTAATATGTAGGAGTGGTTTTTAAGAAGTACTTTTCCATTAAAGCCTCAGTTAGACTGTCAATGGCATCAGTCAATTAACATGAATTGTTTTAGGAATTTTTACATTTGAAATGACAGAGCCTTATTTTATTATTTTGTAAATATTTTGATGTATTTCAAAAACCTAAGAATAGCATATGCAAATATTTGGATAATGAATTTTGATTACTTTAATCAGAACTAATTATTCTGATATTTAAAATAATTTATGTATATAAAATAATTTACGATGTTTACGAATATTGATCAACCCTTGTTAACTAATTATTAAAACTAAGAATGTTTTTTACTAACAAAAAAGTTACTTCAAACTAGCTTAACTACTACTCAAAATAATAAATATCCATCTTCGGTGGAAATTGTCGCAGTAATTAATTAAATTAAAAGTAATGAACTCATTATCAAATACGGTAGCTTTAAACATAAAATTTAGGTTAAAAATTTTAAAAGTTGTAATTTAAAGCTTGAATTCTTTATTTTAAGATACAGTAAAAATGTTATGTCCTTAACTATGTAAATAACTACATACATTAATAGCTATGTATATTATATAATATATTTTATAGTTATCTTACACTTAATTTTTATTTTTTCCAGAACTCTTACTATGTACCTCTTCTAACTGGAGGACCTCGACAGTTAGGTATGCAGAGGAAAGCTTGTCGACAAATTTCGAAATAAAATATCGGAGTTAAGAAAAGCTGTTTCTGTTGTGACAAAAATAACTATTGTTACAATAAACAAACTATATAGTAATTACAATCTTAACTAGTGTTAGAACTTTATTAGTATGAAGTTCACCACTACATCAACTAACCTTGCAAGGACGTTTGTTATACCGAAACACTCAGAGCAATTACTCTTATGATTACAATAACTAATATGAGTGTAATATTTTGTAGATGTATTGCCTAATTTTATTATTTTTGTGACAATAACAACTAACTTACCAGTAAAGGAACACTACAATATTAAACACTCTACCTAATGTTATAACTATATTAGTTTATATTCACTACTACATTAACTAGCCTTGCGACATAGTTAGTAGTGCCTTAATGTCATAGAAACATTAGGCTTACTGTTGAACTTACATTTGCTGCTAAGTTAATAACATTGCTATAACATCAAGAGGTCAACAGTAGCTTACTTTAACAGTAAAGCTAACTACACCCTGCTGACCCGTAAACAAATATTTCTTTTACCGCAACATTAATTGTGTTGCTGCAAGGATAGAGTTTTTTCAGTGTGGTCCATTAGGTTATGTTCTGTTATGATTGGACTAGTATTAATAGGTGATGTATTCGATCGACATGTTGTAGAGCTTTCTAACGTAGGCCTATCAGTAACTTCTTCTTCGTTTGAGGTATGTCGTAAATAAGGTAATTCAGAGTCGACTGCTTTATTAGTTTGTACATAACTAGGTCTCAAGTTGTTTGGTTTGTCCTTGCCTTTCTGACTCTCCATATTTCTTACAACTATGTATAATATTCAACTAACAAATTAAATTTGTATATGATTATGATATCTTAGTTTGTTTGCTAATTGCAAGCAATACATTTTTTCTAATGGATATCGGAGCCGAAATGTTGGGCGTCAAATATAATAACACATATATTCTCTTATATCTATCTTATTTATGTAATAATTAGTCTCCTTATAATATTCTACCAACAATTATTTACTATAGGAACATTTATATATTTACATGTATATCTTATTCATCTCGGGTTGTGGCTCGTTTTGATTCCGCTATCCATTTCAGATCCACGCACTTTTTTTGAAAAAAAATAGGTTAATTCCTCAATCCAACTTATTCAAATATATCCTTTTTTTTTTTTAAATGTATTCTCTCTCTTCTTCTCTCCCTTGTTGCAACATCTGTTTAATTTTTTTATTTTTGTTTCTTCTTCTTCACTCGAGTTTTAATTTCATGTGATTCATCTACTACTTTATTTCTTTTTCTTCTTTTTTTTATAATTCAAATCAAATGTTTTATATGCGCAATTTATTACTTGCTTTCTATAGTCTATTGAAACTTGCAACTAGAATATTTGTATTGCTATACAAGCATAAAAAAAATTGCCTGAAGTTCTAACTAATAGTATTTAGTCACAGTATGTTTTCCTGGATTTAAAATTTATGGCGGTCCACTTATAAAAAAGACCCTATACGTGTTTAATTTATAATACAGTAAACCTTTTGTTTGCTTTTACCTAATCAAAAAAAAAATAGTTGTAAAGAATAAATACCTGATTTTAAAACATTAGCGTAATTGGTTGGACATAAACGTTTTTTTTTTGCATTGTAGGAATATCCTAAAATTATGTTAAGTTTTTACCCGAATCAACAGTTTTATTTATAATAATATGTATCAACCGATGTTTGAATTAAATTATAATATAGTAAGTATTTTTCGTAGATTTTTTTCCGTATTTGATTTTAGTATTTTGTCAATTTAAAGTAAAAAAGCTGTTTATTTTGAAGAATAATAAAGTTATTATTTATTTCATATGTAAAGTTGCTATGATAATTAATGCAAACAAATGTGTGTTGCTAAGATTTTTATCCGAACAGCGATTTCCATGAATTAGGTCTTGAGCTCATTCAAAAATCCTATACATTAAAAGATGTTCAGTTTGTCCAGAATTTGAAAATTTTCTATAAACCTTTCAAATTTTTCTTTCCATAAATTATAATTCGGATTATTCCTGCTGCTGCGGATCGTACGGACTGCTTACCACGATCAGCATTTAATTTTGTATTTATAGTGATACATAAGTAATTCATCTTCTACTATCACATTATCCTGTTTTAAGAAAAATGACGAAAATTCCATAAACAAAACTTTGATAATAATAAATGTTATGAAACGAAAGTTATATTATTTGTTGCTTACAATATACAACTATTTTTTAAGTGGCAAAACATTTTATTCTATTTTTATATTACTGAACTTACATAAACAGAATTTGTTTTATACAGGACCTTATCGAGGAAAATATCGATGGCTGAAAACCAAAGTATTTTAAATGATAAATTCATATATTTTCACTAAGGAGAAAAACTGTTCTACAAAACTTTCTTACCTTGTAAGCTATCGTGGTTTGGTACCCAAATTGTTTATACTTTGCAAATATAATTCTAAGAGAAACAAGTTAAACATTTTATTTAAAGTAAATTATTATGGCCCATTCAACATTCTGCCTATTCATTGTTAAAAGTGTTTGGATAATACAAAATGTTTGCTGGTTCTAAAACTTAATGGTTGTAATGGCCGCTCTTACAACATTTTACCTTACACTTTTTTATTTCAAAAGTATTTACAACATTATAATTT
This sequence comes from Philaenus spumarius, assembly GCA_018207615.1. Lineage (NCBI taxonomy): Eukaryota > Metazoa > Arthropoda > Insecta > Hemiptera > Aphrophoridae > Philaenus > Philaenus spumarius. Next base: position 27,343 of record JAGFPH010003139.1, on the reverse strand, counting down.
CTCACCTTTAATAGTTTTATAAAAATAAGTGGTAATTTGTCTTATAATTACATTGTCGAATTAGTATAAAAATTAATTGTAATCATAATACAAATGACCAGAAATTATTTTTTGTATAATTATCACTTTTATACCTTTTTCTCAGCAATTGGGCTATGCAACTGTTCAGTTAATCAATAATAAAAACAAAAAGTATTATTATAAAAGTTGAATTTATTTCAATAAACTTTATTCCTGCAAAACCATGTTCATCTAATTAACTTTATTAACTAAATGAAATATCCCCTAGAGTCCTAAATCTAAACACTAAATATTGAAATAGGCATTTTTAGTTTACCATTTTTTTTAAATTATAATACTTTAGTTCTTGTGTAGCATACCAAGGTTATTATATAAATTGTTATACAAAAAGCTAGGTTGTTGTTTTGAATTGTAGTAGGCCCCCCCTAATCACTATTTTACTATTAAAACCAATCATAGACATTTTATAAAAATATCATAAAACAAATTAGATTCCAAATTAATATGTTTTAGTAAAAACGGGTAATTAAAAACCTGTAATTAAACTTATTCACATACTACATTTGCATTTCATTGTTCGCAAACTTTAGCTTATATTCTAAGAAAATGTTTTATTTAAATTTTAGGTTTCTTTGTGAATAGACAAATAATAGAAAAATACATATATTGAATGGTGTTAGTTTTATTTATTCCAGACAAGGGAATAATAGTTTCAATTATTTAAACAAAAAAAGCAGCCAATAAATTAACGCAGAATTACTATTAATTCCAAAATGTTCTTAACAGGTAAAATTACATATTCTGTTAAAATTCTGATCTTTAAACAATGTGTTGACTACTGAAGCAATAAATCTACAAATATAGTTTTTTTATATAGTGGAATTTAGACTTATACAATTAAAATACCATTTAAAACTTTTCTGTAGTTGTAAACTTATCTTTTAGTTTTAACAAAATAGTCTGACTAAATACAATGTTTTTATCATAACATTGTCAAATTTTTGAAAATAAATTTTACATAAGGGTGTTCCTTAACTAAGTTTGTATTTTTTTAACTTGTATTGATTTGTGAAGTATATTACCTATGAACACTTTTACGTGTGTTTTAACTTATAAAGTGATTATTTTTAAACTTTCAAAATGTTTAATGAAAAACACATTACACTTAACTAGCCTAATATTAGGTCTATGATAAAATGAACCTCTGGCTAAATAGTTTACAGCAATAATTAACGAGGTAGCATTAGCGTATAGTGAGGGTTGCTGCACATAGTTATATCCTAGTTGAAATTAATTACAACACTTGTAACTACCTAAGCTCACCGTGGAATGCTTAATTGTTGAATTAATGGCTTAATATAGGATACTAATAATTACAGTTCAAGGAAAAACACATACAATTAAAATTTGGCATTTGGGTAGTACAGTTAACATTTTTAACAAATAAAGTGTTTACATATTTATTTCTTGTTAGGTATATCAAGATATTGTAACATATATTATCTAACTAAATTTATTTATTTTCTTTAGAAATTTTATGAAATTTCTTGAAATTTATTTTGTTGAATTTATAAAATTATTTTGTAAATTTATTCTGTAGATGTATTTATGGGTCACATATCGGGTCAGAGAAAAGTTTTTTTTTCAAACTTCTTAATAAAGTTGAAACTTTAAAAGAAATTTAATATTACAAAAATCTTAGATTTATTAAGATTTTAGGATTTTGTCGTATTTCAGTGGTATTATAACAAATATTATTAAAATATAATTATTATTCTCTGATGCAATAAAGCATAAAATTACTGTTAAATGTTGCTTTACTAAAAGTAACTATCTTATATGTTTTCTACGAGTTGTAATTGTTGTAAATTGAATTAGATTAACACATTTTCGAACCAGTTTAAAGATACGAGGTCACTGCCAATGTTTTTTTTTAGATTTGTTAGATCTAAAGTAACTATCTTATATGTTTTCTAAGAGTTGTAATTGTTTTAAATTGAATTAGATTAACACATTTTCGAACCAGTTTAAAGATACAAGGTCACTGCCAATGTTTTTTTTTTTAGATTTGTTAGATCTAAAGTAACTATCTTATATGTTTTCTAAGAGTTGTAATTGTTGTAAATTGAATTAGATTAACACATTTTCGAACCAGTTTAAAGATACAAGGTCACTACCAATGTTTTTTTTTAGATTTGTTAGATATAAAGTAACTATCTTATATGTTTTCTACGAGTTGTAATTGTTGTAAATTTAATTAGATTAACACATTTTCAAACCAGTTTAAAGATACAAGGTCACTAAAAATGTTTTTTTTTTAGATTTGTTAGATCTAAAGTAATTATTCCACGTGTATGAAAAAATTGTACCACGTGTGTTTGCTCTAATTGCGCATCCGCATAGGCGTCAAGGAGTTGCAAATATTGAGGAATAGCTTTGAGGGAGCAAAGTGTCTAGATACATCAAATGTTAGCAATGGCGCCAAACAGTGATAGTACAGAAAATACAACTGTTTCCAACCTTTAACCCTCTAAGTGTTACGGGATTCAATTGAGCACTCATCATCCCGCGACGGGCCACGTAACGCTTCTGAATTGAGTATCAACTTGTATTGACTATTTCACCCACTAAAGGTCACCCAATCTTAATAAAACAAAGACCGTTGGAAAGTAAATGTTTCAAACTTTAATTTTTGTATTTACAAGTTTTTTCTAAAACGTATATTTACACACGTAATCATCGTTGCAGTTTTTGAGTTTTCTAAAAGCCAATGTCGCGCGAATTTTAATGCGCCGAAACTACCTTTAATTCCAGTTTCTATGTCTCTCAATACAGCCCGCCCGGTATTTTTCTGAGTTATATCTGTACACTGAAGGATTCATCACAATGTTACCTATCTGAAACTTCCATCCAATCAAAAATCGGAAAAATAGTTCAAAAGTTGTGGCGCGTTTTGTATACCCTTGCAATTGGTCAAATTTCAACCAATAAAACACCACATTTTGCGTTCGAGATATCTCTTATAATTCGAATTATTTCAATAGACTTTTTTATATCTATTTATAGACCAAAGTTCAATCTTTCGTTTGGTATAAAGCAAACTAAAATTGACTGGAACACTAATTAGAATTTCCTTTGAGGTAAAGTTGTATCATCAAGGTTTGCATTTAGCATTTAAATATACTTCTGTGAGCTTGTAAGTAATTTTCCTACTACAATGAATTTATATCTGAATTATCTAGATTACTGAATACCAGCTTGTGTGAAATATTAATTTTCTTATGTTTATATTGTTATAAGAATACACTACTTAGGTATTTTCTTACATTACAATTCCATATACAGTATATTCAAAAACATAAATATTACCTGGACGATGTTTTTTAAATATTTTTTCATGTATCATCAAACAATCAAATTAAAATTATCAAAGTTTTATTCCTACTAATATTTACAATTTAAATGTTGTCGTTTTACAATATAAACATTTTGAAATTTTTAACTATCTTTTTTCGAAAAACAAAATAAATATATTTGAATTAATTTCCTTACCTTCAAATGGTCCTATTTTTTCCCTTTATTACTACTGGGTCTGAC
>JAGFPH010003139.1:9112-23625 GCA_018207615.1 Philaenus spumarius | reverse complement strand
TCAATATGGTTCATTATGTGATATGAATACAATAAGAAGTCAAACCAGTATAAAAATTGTTATAGATATTTAGGTGTTTACGGTATTTGCCAAATTATTATTCTAGTTCAACGAATAATGTTCAACGTTGAATCAGTTTCTGGAACTTATGAAAGTTGAGTATTATAATATTACAATAAATGGTCATCTTATATTTTAAGATTTAAGATTTCTAGCACTAAATATTAGGTTTATTTAACATACCAGTTAGTTGAATTACATTCAATATTAAACCTTCCACAAGTAAATTTACATATCAAAGTAGAATACAAATGTAACTGTGGCAAGTGTGTTACTAACAATATGCAAATGGCATGTTAGGTATGAAAAGTTGCAACTTGAGCAAAAATGTATGTTTTTAATATGAGTAACGTAAAAGGAAAGAAAACTATATTTCACATAATGGTTCAATTTAGTTTGTCCTCTGTACAATATTTACTACATCAATGAAATATAATTCCCATAAAGATAACCCATTGATTTCTCTTGAAGGTTTTACGGCATAAAAAGGTGACACACATTTTGTTTAATTCATTCATTTGTTTTTAATAATTCTATGGTTATTTAACTTTGTTTTCCAGTTTGAATAGTTAACGTGTGTGTATAACTAGCTTTAATTTTAAAACACATGGCACTTAATTGCGCTTAAGAAAAACCGTCAGCAACAGATGAGATTTAAACATTTAAAAGAAAATTAAGTCTATAGCTTTAAAAAAATTAACAGAAACTAACATGAATAAGAGAAACAACTTCTAAGGGTTTTGTTAGTATCTTATATACTAGTATAAAATCATTAAAAATGTCCATGTGTACAGGTATTTAGCATCAACATTGTATTTAAAGCCATGGAGATATTAAGTTTAGCTATGATCAAAAATAATTTTCAAATCTCTTGAGCAAAACCGTCTAGTCATTTTACAAACTATGCAACAAACATATTACAGTACTAAACATACATTATAACAATAAACGAAAATTTAATTAATATCTTCAATATTCCGGTGATTTCAGCATGGCTGTATCGGAAAAAATATCATTAATATTATTTAATAATAATAAAGAACAATATTCAATCCGAATCAAATAAAGTTAGTCTTTACTTATACAAATTGGAAGAACTAATGAACTGTTATCTGTTAACTTACTGTTAAGACATAGTGGGTTAAGTGATTAAAACGTAGTTAATGCTATCACTCTGGTATTTTGGAATCGTAACTTCATTTAGTGTGATTAAAAGTTAGCTAGAACTACCCCTTTAGTTATCTCGGGTCCTCGGTATCTCGGGTTTTCATGACAGGTAGTTATAACTTCACTTTTGATGTGATAAAAAGAGAAGTGTGTCTAGTTACCTTTAGTTATAACTCCAAAATTTTGGAGTGTTAGGAAGAGCGCACTTCATTTATATCAGTTGTTAGTCAACTTCACGATGGCGACGTGTATTTATGTAAACGGGCCCACAGACAATCAACTTGGTCACCAACATTGTTGACAACATGCCATGTTGACGGCAATGTTGAACGTGTGTGGTCAGGTTTATGGCTGACATTCCATGTTGTCGACAATGTTGAGGTAAGATCACATTGGTTTGATATTTAGTGAACGGACACAAATATAACATCAGTATACTAATATAGTAATGAAGTTGGCAACTTGGTTGTCAACATCTCGTGTCGTCTGTTGCATCAATTGACAACATGGTTGACAACAAGTTTGGCAACCAAGTTGATCGTCTGTGGGCCCTATAAGAGAGGGAAGGGCCTATGGTGTAAGAAAAGTTTTGAGCAAGGAGCTGATGTGTTTCTAAGATGTCAGTATAGATTTTTAACATCAGAATTTCTACAACCTAGTGAAGAAACTAGAGGAAAAGCACTATAACCATAAAACGATTGGAATATGTTTCGTTGCACTGCCTGCTGACCCAGGATTCCAGAGTGGAGTACAAGAGGACATTGAAATATATTAAGGTATGTAAACATATAAAATACTGGATGGGTTGTATTACAGAAACAATTTCCCAGTAAAATTCAAGAAATAAATTGTGCACAATTTATTTTCAATTCTTATCAAGGAAAGGAAGGGGTATAGGATTACATAAGTTATAAGTTTACATTAAGTTGAAAATCAAATAAAAGTTTATTAGTTTGTGTTTCTTTTTCTGGTCAGTTTTTACTTAACTTTTGTAATTAAATTTGTTCTCTTTTTATATTTTATTTGTGTATTTCAAATTGCTGCAAGTATAAGTCCTTGCAATCGAGGAGTTGTCAAATCTTTAGTTTCATCTGATTTATGGGACAACTCCTTTACGCTGGATCTTAGCATTGGTAAAGCAAAAGGTTACTGCTACACTGGATTTGTATCTAGTCATAGTTGTATCTCCAATTTTCCCGGGTAACACTCCACTTGGAGTAGTTATAACTATGGAGTGTTAGCATTTTTTTAGTTACAGAAATTTGACTTGAAGCTATCACTACACCGTAGTGTCTACTATGTAGTCACTTCATTTTAATCACTTCACTCATTGGTTTCTAATGGTCGTAAAAATAATACTGTAATACGAAAGACCAATGCAGTTATTTGATAATTTTTTGTCTTGAATAAAAATTGAACTGAAAATCCTTAATATTTAACTTTTGTTTATATATGCGTATATATTTTTTTTATTATTAATTGGCTTAAAAACAATTTAATTACCAATAAAGTTTGTTTTTGTTATAAAAATTATATTTTATATTATAACATGCATTGTATGTAATCAAACCGTATTCTTTAAATTAAGGTAGTTCATCAATCACTACCCTTAACACCTCCTGGTAACGCATTTTTTCAATTATTGTTGAGTTGGTACTCATATTTGTTGTGCTTTAAAAACAATTGTCCTGTGTCAAATAATGTAAACCACTTTTGTCAAACATTCATTTTTAGTAGTGATTTTCCCGTATTTATAAACATAATTTATGTAGAACAATATTTATTTATTATTTTTATGTAAAATGTGTATACAGGCTTGCGTAACTAAATAATGAATGTATACTATGAGAATAAAATACTAATTCTAGTAAGAGATAATTTAATTAAGTTGAATTGAGACGAAAAGGAGATATAGGGAGATTGTTACTATAAGTGTGAAATAACGGATCACACTTTTACTATATATACGCGATTATTGAAGTTTGGATAGTAAGCGGAAATAGAAGAATATTTTTCGACAAGAACACAGTACAATAAATGCACTAGTCAATTATCTTCTTGGTTTGTATTCATTCTAAAATAGAGTAGAAATTAAATGAAACTTTCTTTAAGATGTAATATGTCAAACATAAAATTAAATCATGAACGAATTAATAGTCCTTCTTTGTTGGATTACTATGCAACTCTCCATTAAGTTAAATTCCAAGTTGAAGTGCTTCTCGTTTTGAGTTTACAAATTTAACTGTGACAGTAAAACGTGACTTGTTAACAGTATGTGGAGAGCTGTTTGATCTGAAGTGTTGCTGCGTATGCAATGGCATGCGAGAGGATTATTTAATCAAATACTATATAAGGAATGACATGTTACCGCCGCAGTTAGCCATCTATTAGTTAAACACTGTAAGTTAATCTATGAAATTTACGGAATAAATAACACATTACAATTATTTTTATATTTGTTTTATTACTCTCCCATGAGTTATGTTTAATTGTGGCTAGTGTCTTTTTAAATATCAATCTAAAATTCCTTAAAATATTTAAATGTCTGTGGTGTGTTTACACAATTTTATGTTGTTTTATAACAAATAATAGACATAACCTGCTTTTTATAGAAATAGGAACATTCAAAAATGAGATTTGTAAATAAAAGATCCAAATTTCTGAATTTATTGGGAGCATAACCATAAAATATCTAATACAATTTTCTTCCAACAATCAATTTAGGTTTAAAAGTTTTACTAATTCAAAAAAACTGCTAAATTTTGAAATATCAAAACATATTTTATTTCGGCTAGGCCTACAGGCTCAAGGAATATGTCAAAATTTCTCCCATTAACTGCGTTAAGCTAAATATTTGAAAACAAATATAAGTCCCTTGAACTAAGAATGGTAGTTATAAAAAAAGAGTTTTAGAAGAAAAGGTTTTGTTAATAAGACAATGATGTACAAAAATGTTTATAGGAAGAATATGTTATGTGTGATATCTGAGGCAGATAAGTGAGTAATGGAATGTCAGTTATATAATTACATCATGATAACCCTTTTACAATTATTTCATACAAATAAAATATGTTTCAATTATATTTAAGAGATTAACATAACTTTAAAAGTACTAAGGGAGCTATGATGTTTTTACTTTAACCTTTTTACACCCCTTGAGCAGATGGTTGGTATTAAGAAAAAAGTATATTTGAATCAATTTTCATTGTACTATTCTTACGAGGTATAATATATTCTTAACGGATAATATATTGTTCGTATTAATTGATCTTTATAAATTATTTTGTTTTTCTTTCAAATTAACTTTCCATATTTCTACCCTTGGTCTAATTTTTCCTATTATAGAACTAGGAAGAGATTTCACTTCTTAAAAATGTTCTGTATTAGTCTGTAAGTAATTTGTCTCAAGTTATATTGCTAAAAACGGCTCTATATTTTTTTTAAATACTCTGGAATAAAAAGTAGAATACAATATTCACTGAAAAGTTCTCTACGTGTTAATGAAAGTTTGATCAAAACCGGTTCAGCCATTCCGGAGATTACACCAGCAATGAAATAGACAGATGTGTGTTTATGTTTGATAATGTGTGAATAACTACACGAGCTTAGAAAAAAGCTTATAATTTTCAATCTCAGACAGACATTAACATTTTATTTATTATATACAATTGCTTATTTGTGTTTTAGGTCATTTAAATAATTAGGTGCAATAATACTTTAAACATTCAAAGTTATTCAATAAACAATAATTAATTTACGATTAAAGAATTTAAAAAAATAAACTGAATTAACTAAAGTAAGAACAGAACAGAACATTTATTGGTCCTTCAGCACATGTACAACATTGCAATAGACTTCGTCACATACAGTTTAGTCATTAAAACTAACATTTATTTTATAATATTAAACACAGGTTTACTAAATATTTACATCACATTCCAAATAATCCGCCAAGTTATAAAATGGGTGCTTTTTCAGCCAACCATAAAAAGTATGATATAAATCATCATTTGTCAAGTTTTGAAAAGTGGCAGGCAGTTTATTGAATAGTTTAATTCCTAAAACTAAATGATAATTTTTGGATTTATTTAATCTATGTCTTGGTTGTTCAAGAATATTACCAAATCTTGTATTATGATTATGAATGAAACCTCTAACTTGATACATATGTAAATTATTCTTTACGTGCATTACTACATCAAAAATATACAAGTTGATAACCGTTAAAATACCAGTTTTAATAAACAATGGCTTGCAGTGTTCCAATTTATCAGAGTTTGTTAATATTCTCAAAGCTTTTTTTTGAAGAATTAAAATTGTGTGAATTCCTATTCCATTTCCCCAAATAAGAAGTCCATATCTCAAAATACTTTCAAAGAAAGCAAAGTATGCTATTTTTAAATATTCAAACGTTACTTGACTCTTAAGATTTACTAGTAAATAAATTACCCTTGATAATTTTGTCTTTACATAATCTATGTGCACAGACCAGGAGAGCATACTATCAATTTTATACCAAGCAATGTTACAAATTTTTCATAAGCAGGCTTATAACTATGTTTATATTTGTTTTGTAGAGTGACTAAAAGTTTTTGAGTTTTTTCTTCTTTTAAAAACAGTCCATTTACCTCAAACCAGTCGTTTGCTTCTTTTAATACACTAGCTCCTACATTATCTAATTGAAAAATGTCTTTGTGACTAACAAGTAAAGACGTGTCGTCCGCATAAATTGTTGAGGAACATGAAACATTTAAACTTAAATCATTAATTAAAATCAAAAACAATATTGGTCCCAACACCGAACATTGTGGAACACCAAGAGTAGTATTGATTGTTTTTGATTGTCTGCCATTTATATCTACAAGCTGTTTCCGGTCCCTCAAATATGACTGAAAAATGGCTAATTCTTTTCCATGAAACCCATAAAATCTCATTTTTCCCAACAAAATATCAGGCCTAACACAATCAAATGCTCTACTCAAATCACACAGTACGACCAGAGCAGGACAATTTTCTTCCAGTTTTTCTAGTAGGTTTTTTACTAGAATATCTACAGCTTTTGTGGTGGATTTCCCATTTCTGAATCCAAACTGACTGTCACTGAACAAATTTAAACCCTCAAAATGCGCACATACTTGCTTCTTTAGAATTTTTTCCATTATTTTTGCCATTACCGGAATACATGAAATAGGACGGTAACTTTTCGACTCTTTACTATTACCCTTTTTAAATATTGGTACTACCCTTGAAAACTTTAAACATATGGGAAATTCACCTTCTCTTATACATAAATTGATACAATATGTTAGTGGTTCTAAAATAATGTGAATAATTATCTTAATTAAATTACTAGATAGACCATACACATCATTGGTATTTGAATTTTTCAGACGTTTTACAACTTGAAGCACTTCTAACTTTGTTACTTCAGATAATACAAATCTGTCACACTGATAACTACCTAGATATTGATAACTTTCAACTGAAGATTTAACTTTTCCACTTATTTCTTCAACGGATGACACAAAGAAATTGTTAAACTCATCTGGTGTGATGCCTTGATCTGCGTTGACTTTACCAGCCTTCCCCGCCACTCGGATTGATCACTGTCCAGGCTGCCCTGCATTTGTTCGTTGAGCTTTCAATGTATTTATAAGATATATATATACAAAGATTATTACAATTTGAGCGAGAAAAAGCAAAAACAAAATTAAAAATAACAATAAACATAAATAAATTTATATTTATCTTGACTTGTAAGAATGTAAAATTTAAATGAAAGACTTCATTCTAGTTATTGTTTGATTATTGTAGCTTGTGCACCTCTACGAAGATACAGTCTTTATCCCTGAAATGTGTTTAAATGATACAATTAATTATTATAACACAAAACATTGCACTGCATATTCAAGATAACATTTGTTACAAAAGTTTACATGAACACGTGAACACGAAACCGAAATCCTTCTAAATAGTTGTCGTTGGTCCATGTTGTAAGCGGCGATCACTCATCAATTGAAAAGGTGTATCGGTTATCTCCTTCATTGATAATATTTCTAGGTCTATAGGTAGAGATTGCTCTTTTATACAAACTACTGGATTTGAAATATAAATTTGTTCTCTCCTCAATGAACAATGAACAGAGGGGTTAAACTCACAAATAAATTGTCGTAAATATGATCACTGTCAATTAAATGTATGACATATTTTGACTTGTTCTTGAAAAATTTTTTTTTGTATAGACCTTCTTTAAATTTGTGCTTGAATTTTCTGCCAGTTTGCATAATGGATAACTTATCACAACCGCTGCACTTTAGCTTATAAATACCAGTGCAATTTTCAATGTTTTTCGTGGATTTTATCCTCAAATTCAAAGTAGTTCTGTGTTAGGACTACATTTAATAAATCTATGATTTGGTTAATGGTGTTATTACATATTTTGCCAGTTTTAATGAGGTTTCCTTAAAAAATTTTAATGTTTCTTGAACTGGTATGTTCGTATAGCAATTTATCTGTAAAATTAAGTTGTAATGTAATTCCGTTTAATTGCGATATCCTTAGTATTGTCGATAAATTCATAACCGTTTTTCAAGCTACAGTCATTAATAAGTGTGGCATTAACTTTAAGAGTATGTTGCAAAGTTTGGGCCACCCTGTATCCAGGAGCTAATGCATAATTATACGGTACAATTTTAATTAATTTTGAACCATTGACTTTTGAAGGAAAATCTGTGTTATGTTATGTTTTACCTTACGAACAATGCATTTTTAATTAGAATTGAAACTTTGAAAGGCTCACTTCATTGCAGTTTTATTGATTCAAAATATTTAAAATCAATAAATTTTAATACAACGTTCAATTAAAATACAATTGAATTTATGGGAGCAACGGTTAAAATCAATTATGTGTATGTATAATTTGTATAAGGAAATAAAACTCGTTGGTATGATTTTTTTCGTATAAAAATCAAAGAATCCATATCATACAGGGAAAATAATACTAAACAATTATCATTCGTTGTACGTAAAATCCAAATCGTATACAAATTTGTTGTAATGTTGAATTTTTTACAATTTATTAATAATATCATTAAAGCCAAACTAAGTTTCATAACTAAACATTGTTGCTACAATTCTTATATTTTAAACAAAACTCTTTATATACATTAATAGAGCATAAACCTTCTTTCAGTTCGTTTTGAATATCTTGGGCACCTAATTTTTTGTAAACTAGTTCAAGGACTGCGGAGTAGAATGGTGTTGGAGGCAAGTCGCAAAAATAACCAATCTTCTACGAGTTAAAGAATAAAATGATGTAGACTACTTCAATCAGTCCGTTCGTTTAACCAAATGATATCTCATAATAAGTAAATTTTAATGAAATAACGATTCAATTGGAAAATAATTTGAACGTTAAATTTAATAAGGTAAAATAAACAACGTAGTTAAAAGGTTCTTGACATAAATGACTTATCCAAAGAGGAAGAACTTTACAAAAGAGTGGAGATTAATTATTATTTGGCTATTAGCCACAAACATAAACTAATATCAAATTTATATACAATGTTGGGAGTGACCGGCCACCCCCCCCCCCCCGGCGCGACGCCTATGCGAGTTATAAAATGTACAGCAAAGGTTATAAAAGGCAACAAAAAGATACCAGTATTCACAAAACAATTCTTGTCTACAAACCATAAAAACTAAATGTTTAAGAATAACAGTGAAACTGAAGGAAATTTATATTGGGGATACACTCGTATCTTACTATAACCTAACTACCAATTAAAACTTGTGATGCATTTTTGAAATATTTCAAGGCAGAATGTAAATTATTTCGAAAATATAATATGACAATCCTTAAAGTAAATAGCATTGTAGATATGACAAAGTTTAGAACTCGTGCTCATCATTCTGTTAGGGCCTACCTGTAAGAATTTAAAAAAGTAAGTTTTAAGTTTTTTATTTAAATGTATAAAACTTTAGAAGATTATACTATTCAATAAAAATTTGCCAACAGACCTAATTCATTGTAGCAAAATATTTAAGCCTTGAAACTTAAACAAATATTTTTTGAAAGAGAGTAACTATTTATATACATATTGTATTTACGTTAGTGAAATTAAATGATTGCATAATTAACTGGGCTTACGGATTAAGAGAATGGAGAGATAGTCACGTACCTGAACTGCTGCAGCCTACACACAATCAAGATGAACTTATGGGTCATTAAACGTAACTTATTGCAGGGTAAATTTTGCTGAGTTCAGAAAATCAATTTTCTAGTTAATGTATTGGAACATTCAACTTGAAGCCTTAACAAATCGTCTAACATAATTTTTAGATTTATAAATAAGTTTTGTTCACAAATGATCAGTGTAGTAGTTAAATCTATTACACTGAAGATTGAACCAATAACATTTCATAAATACAAATAATATCACTATTAGATTTGTGAACCAATGTGTGCTTTTATAAAGAATACCTATTTAATTTAAAATAATACGACACAAACATAATCTACGTAAAAACGTTTTAGTATTGAGAAGTAAATCAGTTCAACCACAGAAATGCTGATAGAACAATAAATTATTGTTTGCTTAAAAGAATCTGTCTCCTCATCATAATTAATTATGATATAAAATTTGTTCTTGCGAATGGCTTAATATAAAATAAAATCTAATAATTTAAATTCGTTTTAAATATTCAAACAATAAATTTCATTTAATTAAAATTAGTACTCATCAACATTTCTGGAAGGAACAAAAGTGGCAATCACATATTTAAATTTATTTCAAATAAACCCAGCTTTATTTGGTATTGTACGTATTTCCATTACAGATTCAGTTAAAACTGTGTATTTCGCTAGTCTTATCTTATCGGGTGTTGACATTTTTAATACATTTTTAGTAACTGTTTTTGTTGTCCTGCCTTATGGTCTGATTGTAATATACTTATAATTAAATAAATACCTTATTTATACAACTGCTCGCAGTCCAGTAAACGCTGTTTATTAATCGGTGACGACCGTTTTGCCTATTTTATTCAGGCATTGTCAAACCGAAACTTGTTATGTTATAACATTTAATTTAAATGCTCGTCAACTGTAAAATTACACAAAACACACAACACAACACATTAACATACATCACAACACTTTGAAACACAAAACTACATTTAAAATATATCGCAATGTTAATACTTTCATATAAGATGGACACACGTGTTCACTTGTTCATTGCTTAGTCGCAACTGAAAAAAACTAGTTTTGCGGTTGGTTATGTCTTCAAGTTGAAGTGGTTAATTTAATTATACTGTAAAAAATAGTGTTTGATTGACAGTGGACTTTTTCGTTTAATAAAATAGATGAATCAGAAATAGATTGTTTGTAGATTTGGAATTCTTCTACGACATTCATAATTGGCCCTTTTGAGCATTTATGTAAAATTTGCATATTGCTATCTATATTGGAATAATTATGGCCTGTTTCTAATAGATTTTCAGCAAATTTCGATTTTATTGGGTTAAGGTTTCTTTTCGGCAAGTGTTCTTTAAATCTGGTTTTAAACGATCTTCCCGTTTGGCCAATATAGTGTTTAGGGCAATTGTCACAGTATATTTTATTTACGCCGCTTGCATTGAATGGGCATTTTTCTTTATTTCTAGGAGAAAAAAGAATTTAATGAATTTCCTAAATTATTTCCTGTTTTGAATGCTAAAGTGTAACCTTGTTTTTTAAATATCCTTCCTGGGATATTCTCTAATATTTCATGGAATTCCGTGCTGATATACTTAGTTTTTTCTTGTATGGTAAGTTTGCATGTCTTAGGTTTACTCTTCACTAATTTGTCAATTATTCTGTGGTCGATCGTAGCCATTCGAAACTGCGATCTGTTTTATTATATTAATTTCTTGTATATAATCAAATATATTCATGGGTACGGCGAGAGCTCCGTGTACAAAGCTGGAATAGGCTGCCATTTTGTGGTTATCTTTAGCAGAAGCTCGAACATTAATTTCGTTTGCTACTTTAATAAACGTATCATTCAAATAACCAGCAATCACCTGGCCAATTTCCATTTCCGATATCTATATTTGTTTATTTAGCCTTATCACCATGCTCAGACTTTCCAAGAGACCAAACAGTTCTATTTTTATTTTCTGCTTTTTGTATTATGTCTCAATAAGTTCTTTTCTTTGCTAAGCTAACAAGTTTCTTAAAAAAATGTGTATGCGTTTTATAACATTGGTGTAAACTTGGATCATTTGAACATTTTATCATATAATGTAGTTCTCCTTTCCTCCTACTAGACACTCTTAGTCCCAGAGTGATCCAATTTTTTTAAAATAAATATGTATAGCCTCCACAGGCAGACCGACTTTTTAGGGGAAAGGTTCAAAAAAATTGTTAAACAAGTTTAAAAGAGAATTTTATAGTTTTTGGACTGACAAATGTTCATCAATATTCCAATCAACAATCAAGAGAACTCAAGAAACGTAACTCACCCTCCCTGGAATAACATCTCTTATATGCCCTAAATTGCTCCACATTGCTTGAATTGTTTTTTTTTTATATATATCAAGGATGTGAAAAAAGCTCTGTGATTAGACAGACCCAATCCGAAAATATGTTTTTGTTTCTGTTCAATGTACATATTAGTAATAATGTTATCAATGCAGGGGTTGCAGAATGTGATGTTATTCTAATGAGAAATCTAAAATGTTCTATAAAACCATATTGTTGTAATAAATTTAAAAAAAAATCCGTATGTTTCGAATGCAGACTGTTTTCGTTTTAATCAATATTCAAATCACCTACAATATATATATAGTTTTAGACTTAATATCCTTTTGTAATAAATTAAGTAAACTTTCAAATTTTGCATATTTTTGTAATCAGGATTTCGATACAAATATATTACAAATTATAAATCTCTATAAAACATCCTTCAAAAACCATCTCATTTAAAAAACACGTAAATCTGCCCTCGAGAAAAAAATTTAATTAAACCTTAATAAAGTACATGATTCTCCACCTCCAGACTCTTCTCTACTATATGACGTTGCAACCACGAAACCTGGAATTCTATTTAGAATGGCTATTTGATCTTCCTTTAACCAATGCTCATTTAAGCACAATATTGCGATATTTGATTTTCTAAAATTCTTTCGATATCATTATTTTGTCCATCAACCCTCCCTGAATATTGTAGTGCATCAACCAACTAAAATTACCTTTTAACAAAGATACAATTTTTATCCCAGACATTTCAACATTAATACCTTTAAACGACAAATTTTTCCCTACATTTAAAAAAATCAGAACCTTTCGTTTGGTACCGTTGTACAACTATTATTTCCCCTTTTGATACTTTCACTTGCCTTTGTATGAAGCAACGTCCTACAAAACAATTTCCTGAGTAGTTCATATATAGCCCAAGTCACGTAAAATGTCTTCTTTGAAGATCCGGGTCCAGGAAGGCAGCACCTGGAAAAGCTCGAACAATCTTCTTTAGTCTGTTATTGATCTTTATGATTTCCTTATTCACACACGAATCCTTCATAAGGAAATATCTATGAGGTATACTCATAACTATTACTTTTTATTTTTTGCTAATATCTGCAATGCAACGTTCACATGACGTGTACACTAATTGCATTCAGTTCTATAAACATCATTTGCTCCAGTCCATATAAGTTATATGTACGACGTGTTTCAAAAAGTATTTAGAAATTTTGAAAAATCATATTATTTTATTCTGAGAACCTACAAAGGTGATTGTAGTGTTAGTTTGTAGGAAAACATATCAAGTTTTGACTCGCGAGCTGCAAGACCCACATACGACTGATTGGCGAGTGTTGAAAAATCGTTTGCATTTAAAAACCACACAAATTTACGATTTTACAAGCAATAAAGACACTAATAAGATTGCCCGTAAGAACTTCTGTGCGGATATGTTAATTCGAGCGGATGAGGATGAACATTTCTTATACAACATGATCTTTTATAACTAGTAGACCATTCACTTAAGTGGCAAGGTTAACGAACACATAACTGTAGGATTTGGGGCAATGAAAATCCACATCAAACATTGCAACATGTTCGTGATAGCCCTAAACTTAAAGTTGTTTGTGCATTGAACAAGAACAAAATTTACGGCCCCTTTTTTCCCAAGAGAGAACCATCAATGGGATAGTGTACCTGGACACGTTACAAACATTTTTGATCCCACAGATCAATGAATATTTCGTAGAACGCAATGTGTATTTCATGCAAGGTGGTGCACCATTTCACTACCTGACTGATGGCCGAGATTTTCTGAACTACCGTTTTCAAGGTCAATGGATTGGTCATGTTGAGCTATTGCATGGAGCCCACGTTCCCCAGACCTGACACCGCTAGATATTTCTTATGGGGATTCTTAAAAGATATCGTCTATGTACCTTCTTGGCCGGCTTCTCTACCTGAGCTTAGAGCGAGAATTTATGTCGCCGCTGAACAAGTTCCTCTTACAATGCTACAGCGAGTTCGGGAGGTAATTGATTACCGATAGGATGTGTGCAGGATCTCCAACGGAAGCCACATTGATCATCTTTAGTTTAAGGTAAAACAACTTGATGTGTTTCCTTACAAATTGTCACTACAATCACCTCTGTAAGTTCTCTGCATAAATAAATATGATTTTTCAAAGTTGTAAAGAACTTTTTGAAACACCCTTTATATCTGAAGGTAAATAAAATAGTTTTACTGCAATATTACATCCCGTTATTTTCTTCTTTAAATTTTGATAGTCAATATGTATAAAATTATAAAAAAATTATAGATAACTGATACTATTTTTGTTGGGGATATATTGGTAACTACAAATATTCCAAAGGCATATTAATAAGAAATAAACAATAACAGGCAAAATATATTCCATCAAAGCTATAATATAGCGTAAGTCTTTAGAAACTGGTCAGACAGCCGCTGGTAATTTGAAACATCAATGGATGTAAGAATCACACAGGTACTGCATTAGATTCCTTCTTCCAGTAATATAGCGATCAAGGAACCATTTTATGAGAACCATCGTTGGGAATTACAAGCAGAATAAGCTGGAAAGAAGTTGACTGTCAATTAATGTTACACTAATCAGAATTAGATATAATCAAATCGGTCATAAAAAAAGAATGATAACAAAAAGTACAAAAGTAAAGTGGTGAATCATTTAGGGAGGACGCAGAAAAGATTTTGGTCTTCATGGGCTGAACTTCAAACTATCAACACATAGATAAAACCATTCAAG
>JAGFPH010003138.1:137786-149131 GCA_018207615.1 Philaenus spumarius | reverse complement strand
TCATTCAAACTGGTGAGGGAATGTCTATCATCACTGTTTAAACTCTCTACGAAAAACATGGTGGAATTGATATGACTGCCGGGCCACCGTGGCATACAAGGGAATGAGATGTCAGACACTCTCGCCAAGAAAAGAGCATAAACACAATATACACCTACATGGGACTGGTAGCCATGTGGTACATTAGCCGCATTATGGCAATGAGCTCAGTGAACAACTGGTCCATGGATGGACCCATAAAATACCCGGGCACACATAAAGTAAACTACTAATCAAGGGGACCAAGAACTAAACTGATCAGGGGACCAAGTTCCTGATTAAACTCAGCCTACATAATTTCAAAAGATTTTTTGCGCTCATAACTGGATATGGTCACTTCAGAAAAAGTCTAGCAAACAGTAAGTGTTTTGGACAGTAACTAAAACTGTCGCCTTTGTGAACAGAGTCTGCAAGAGACGTCATCTTTAATGCGAGATGCTGGAACACAGTCGTAGCAGGCTCTTTGGACAAGAACTTGGTGGAGACAATCCTAGACCTCACAAGGAGTTCATAACCAGTTAAGCTTCATTTATTTATCAGTCCTTATCCAAAAGAATCCTGAGTTACGAGTTAAATGTCAATTGAAAACATTGCTATTGAAAACATCTACTGACACATAAACGATAGAAACGAACTGTATAGAATCGGTGAACAATAAAATATTTCGAATCTGCCAAGGAAAGATCAAAAACCTATTTTATTATTTTTGCCGATTACGTCAACTTCAGCCGTTCTTACTTTAGTTCTGAAAAGTAAGATAAACATGAAGGCTTCCTGAATATAGAAAGCTTTTGAAGAGCAATGGATGTTTGGAATACATTTTGAACTACAAAATTTAAACTCTTAATCATAAAATAAGAAAAACATAGAAGCAAATAATAACAGGAATTTAGTACTTATTTTTGTCTTTAATAGATCTTTATTTATCCTTGTAGAATCAATCTAGTAATAATATATTTTGCAATTAATTAAACGACTTCCACATCCCACCTCTTCACGGAGTTTATTGGGTTATATAAACACACTGCATCATCAGATAGTAAACCTGTTATGTTGTAATGAAAAGCAGTAGTAGTGATAAATCGATTATTTAATAATGAATCTACTGTTAAATCGATCTTGGAGCATGCTATACAGGAGTGTGTTCTCGTTTCATAGGAGTGTAATTAATTGAACAAAGAGGATGATTAAA
Source organism: Philaenus spumarius (assembly GCA_018207615.1). Lineage (NCBI taxonomy): Eukaryota > Metazoa > Arthropoda > Insecta > Hemiptera > Aphrophoridae > Philaenus > Philaenus spumarius. Next base: position 147,900 of record JAGFPH010003138.1, on the reverse strand, counting down.
AAAAAATTATCAGTTTTTATGCTATGTATCCTGCACACGACATCATATAACTTCAGTAAAATGACATCTGTCCTGCAGAGAGTACAGTGTGAATTTTGTTTGTGTTAAACGACATAATTGCAGGACCACTCTGGGTTCGCTGTAAGGCCTAATTCATTTCCCCTAGAACTCCTCATGAGCGATCTGCAGGTCTGTATAGTCCTTAGGTAAGAAAGAGGGAGGAAGGGGTCGCCTACATCCTGTGGAACGTGGCAAGCAGCTCACTTTTTAAACACAAATCCGTTAATCTTGTCTCATTCCAGTTAAATCTTTGTAGAAAACTTGTATCTGTGCTTTATCCGATCCGGACGGATGGACGAGTGAGCCTATAATATGAAAGTACCGGCAAACTGACCTATACTCGGTAATATTCTGATCGGAGTCAGTAATTTCAAGCTTTATGTTTGAATTAATTATGTTCAGTGAATAAATTTAAGTAGTATAGTCTGGTAAAAGTATAGTTTGCAAATAAAAAAATTTGGAAAACGGTTGACCCTAAAGGCCATCCCTGTAACTTCCCGCTAAGTTTAATTACAAAAGTATGATGAAAGTTTGATAAACACTATTTTTGGAAATTTTGAACTGCCATAACTTTTGAATGAATCAACCGATTTTTATGCGATTTGCGGCAATCGATGCAGTTTTTTAAGTCCATTAAAAGAATCAACAACAAAAATTTTTCAGATGAAAAGTTTCGGAGAAATTGAGGAAAAACACTTTTTTTGATTTTCTTTCGTTCACGATATCTCGCGAACGAATCATCCGGTTTTTATGCGATTTGCGGCAATCGATGCAGTTTTTCGAGTCCATTGAAAGAATCGACAACAAAAATTTTTCTGATGAAAAATTTTGGAGAACTTGAGAAAACAACACTTTTTTTGATTTTCTTTGACCACTCCCGAGAGGGTGTCACCCTGTCTGTATGTATGTGTGTGTGTATGTAAGTATGTGACCCGCTTATAACTTTTGAACGGCTTAACCGATTGGATCCTACCAAACGGCGTTCTAAAGAGTTCCATCAAACTTAGATTTCCTGAAAATTTCAACTAATTCGGACCGGTAGGTTCTGAGAAATTTCGAAAAAACTAAGAAATACAAGTTTTTTAAATCAGGTTTTTTTTGGAATAACTTTTAAACGGCTTTACCGATCAATTCCAAAATCTAATCAGCTTTTAACCTTGAAAAGCGACGTCGATCGCTACCAGTCCGGTCAGAATCGGTTAATTCGTTCGTGAGATATCGTGAACGAAAGAAAATAAAAAAAGATGTTTTTTCTCATTTTCTCTGAAATTTTTCATCAGAAAAATTTTTGTTGTCGATTTTTTTTCAATGGACTTGAAAAACTGCATCGGTTGCCACAAATCGCATAAAAATCGGTTGATTCATTCGCGAGATATCGTGAACGAAAGAAAATAAAAAAAGTGTTTTTCCTCAATTTCTCCGAAACTTTTCATCTAAAAAATTTTTATTGTTGATTCTTTCCATGGACTTAAAAAACTGCATCGATTGCCGCAAATTGCATAAAAATCGGTCGATTCATTCAAAAGTTATGGCAGTTCAAAATTTCCAAAAATAGTGTAGTTAGCGGGAAGTTACAGGGATGGCCTTTAGGGTCAACCGTTTTCCAAATTTTTTTTAGTAACTTTGACCCCCCAAACCCCCCCCCCCTAAAATTTCGAATTTTTTTAAACACTTTCTTCGTGAGAACCTATGGCCCTAGAGGAAGCTACATACCAAATTTCGTTCCAATCCGTTCAGTAGTTTTTGTGATGAGTCAGTGAGTAAGTGAATGAGTGAGTGAGTGAGTGAGTGGTATTTGGCTTTTATATATATAGATAGTAGAGGGTGACGCGTGACGGTAAAATCCGATTCACCGCCCGCTATGTTTAGACGAGGTGCACCTATAGATGTTTACACTTCAAAAATCACTATCAAAAAGTAAACTAAACAGTAACATATACATAAGTATACACATACCGGGGTCATAGATATGGTTGCGTTCAGTTACTTTTTGTTATATCTAGTACAATCTATATATTAAAAGAATTTATGAAAACTTGTGGCAGTCAGTACGGCCACTCTATCCGGCCGATTTCCTTATTTTTTTTTAAATTGCAGGTAATCATTCACAGATATGTCATCAAGCATTACAAATCATGTATCTTTCGCCTTACAAACGTTATAGTCAAATACAAATTTCTGCTGTGTATTCCTTATGGGGTTTCTTTTTGGCTCTTTGTCCACTTTGCGTTCGTATACCGTCCATCCGATTGCTTTGAAATTTTGCATAGTAACACAGGTTAACCCTGGGAAGGTTTTAGGCCATTTACCGAAGTCCTAGGACATTAGGGCTACGCCCCAGTGGCCCTCAAAGTTTCAATGTTAATCTTATGGAAGAAAGATTTCTATTGATTTTATCAGGGGCACAAAAACAGCTGTTCGTATAAAAAACTTAGCAACACATCATGTTTGTTTACTTTCATTACCATAGCAACATTACTTAGAAATGCTAACTATATTTTAATTCAATTCAAACATTGGTTCTTACAAACCAATTATATATAAAACAGCTAATTTGGATCAAAAACTGAACATAATCATTCACAGATATGTCAAGTCTTATATATTATCAAACTAACGATTTTGCATCAAATTTAAGATCCAATCATCCGTTCAGCCGTTATTCACCCGAGAAGGAGCTCCGGTATACAATCCTTCAAATTTCCCATGTTAATCTTATGGAGATAATGTTTAATGAGTTTGAGTCAGCTGCCAAATAAAACAGCTGATTTATGCTCGGTCACCTATGTACAAACGAGCCAAAGATTAACGAGATTCTTTATCGAATTTTCCACCTGCGAGCGAAGCGAAGCAGCTATCTGAGGCCGAAGGCCGAGCCGGGGTTGGGACGCGGAGCGTCCAGGGGCAGAGCCCCTAGTAAATGATTTAAAGAAAATCTTGAGACAAAATCCAACGCACTCCTGGATAGAAAAACCCTTGTAAAACGTATATCGAGGAAGCCCTTAGAGCCGTTGTCAGGAAAATGTTTATAAGTAAACGATTTCCGGAAAATTCGCAGAAAACGGATTCCTTGGAATAAAAAATCCTTGTATACCAAATTTCGAGGAAATCTTTAGAGCCGTTTCCGATAAAATATTTACAAATATAAAATGTTTAGTCATTTAAGAATATAAGATAAGACTTAAAAATGATCAAGTGCAAGTGTAATATTTATTTTACTGTTACAAATGAATTATTTTATTCCTTAAAGAGATAAAGGTAGTTCAAGTTCATTAAATATATAACCTTTTACCGTACTCTTTAAGGAGACATTATTTGCCCCTTCCGTTTGTAAATACTTCCATTAGCATACATTACCGCTATGTATGCATGCTATGCCTCTCTCTACCAGTAGCCGAAATGGTCTCCACTATGAGTCAGTTATAAACTATTTAAGTGGAAAGTTCAGTGTTAGGACAGTGCTCGATGTTCCCGTAAGTAAGTTTCTAAAATAAATTTGCAACTTGTAATTACATCACTGATAATAATTCGATCATGCAGCTGAACCCCCTAACTAAGTTGAGCGAATTTCCAAATTAAGTTTTTATATTTTAGGTTTTCAACCAAATATTTAGGAAATTGGTCTTCTCACGAAGGCGCTATGAGTACGAAATATATTAGTAGAGTTTATTTGAACATCAGCCTCCTGACCAGGCTGCTTCGTCCCGCAAAGCGCGAACAAGTTGGCTCTTGACCTTACGGCTTTGGTTTATGGCCTGCTTTGATTCGCTCGCAGCGGACAAACTGAACCGGCCGTTGGCCTCGGATCAAACCCTCCTACCACGGCAAAATTTCAAAACGAGGATTTTAATCTGGTATTTTATGTTTTGATCGATTATGGGGGAACCAGACGGGCTATAAGGTCGTGTAAAAAACAAAATGTGCAGATTAATCTCCTGTATTTATTTTTTATATAGACCCCTAAAATGGTCCCTTCTAGTACGACAAATGTCAAAAAGTTTTACTTCTAGTTGTTGAATTTTTTTTGGACAAATGTCAAAAAGTTTTACTTTTAATTGTTGCATTTTTTGGACAAAGGTCAAAAAGTTTTACTTCTAGTTGTTGAATTTTTTTGGAGAAATGTCAAAAAGTTTCACTTTTAGTTGTTAAATTTTTTTTGAAAATGTCAAAAGTTTTACTTCTAGTTGTTTAATTTTTTTTGACAAATGTCAAAAAGTTTTACTTCTAGTTGTTGATTTTTTTTTGACAAATGTCAAAAAGTTTTACTTCTAATTGTTGGATATTTTTGCACAAATGTCAAACAGTTTTACTACTAGTTGTTGAATTTTTTAGGACAAATGTCAAAAAGTTTTACTGCTAGTTGTTGAATTTTTTTGGACAAATGTCAAAAGTTTTACTTCTAATTGTTGAATTTTTTGGACAAATGTCAAAAAGTTTTCATCTAGTTGTTGAATTTTTTTGAACAAATGTCAAAAGTTTTACTTCTAGTTGTTGAATTTTTTTTGACAAATGTCAAAAAGTTTTACTTCTAGTTGTTGATTTTTTTTTTGACAAATGTCAAAAAGTTTTACTTCTAATTGTTGGATATTTTTGCACAAATGTCAAACAGTTTTACTACTAGTTGTTGAATTTTTTAGGACAAATGTCAAAAAGTTTTACTGCTAGTTGTTGAATTTTTTTGGACAAATGTCAAAAGTTTTACTTCTAATTGTTGAATTTTTTGGACAAATGTCAAAAAGTTTTCATCTAGTTGTTGAATTTTTTTTAACAAATGTCAAAAGTTTTACTTCTAGTTGTTGAATTTTTTTGAACAAATGTCAAAAAGTTTTACATCTAGTTGTTGAATTTTGTTGGACAAATGTCAAAAAGTTTTACTTCTAATTGTTGAATTTTTTTGGACAAATGTCAAAAAGTTTTCCTTCTAGTTGTTGAATTTTTTTTGGACAAATGTCAAAAAGTTTTACTTTTAGTTGTTGAATTTTTTGCTAACGGACTCTTTCAAGAGGCTTATGAACAAACGTTGACCAAATCGGACGCAATAGCGACCGGTTAGCGCAAGAACACATGTATACATATACAATTTTGAATGACACCTGAAAACGTGTTCTATGGAAAATGATCGGTGATCATTGATAACTCTCGACCATAGGCCTCACCATTAGTCATCTTTTCTATGGAAATTCGCTAATAAACGGCAAAAATGCGAGTTTCATTCAAGCGGCAAGGGTTCCGTGTTGCCAGCCGTTCCGATGGTTTACGGAAATATGATAACAATAAAACAACACGTCATATAGGCTACACACAATATACCGTACCATCTAACCAATAGCGATAACCATTGCGGGAATAAATTAGTGATAGGAACCAGTGAAAAGTGGCTTCCAAACACAGGATTATTGGTCATAGAAAACATATTTTTGTTACTAGTGCAGATGAGCGTGATCGATAGTTCGAACGAAAAGAAAAAAAACTCCATTTTTCGCTTTAAATATAATGACACTATACAGTTTCATCCTGCAATTTAAATGCGTTTCAACCGAATTATTTCATCCGTAAAAAGTACAAAAAGGTAAATTGTAGCTTAAATTAGTTAAACCCCTTCTACCCAACGACTCCATCGCCCCACCGTTTTGTAATCCCGTAAATTTTCATGCATCGCGATTCAAAAGTTGATGTCGTAAAATGTTTTCAACTCGTTTCACAAAAGCCGAATTCCATCTCCGTCTCGCGGATCGATTTCTGGCTTCGCCCTCGACATCCGCAGTATTAATCCCATTCGAGAAGGTTGGGCGCGCTACTTTATTTTGCGAATTGGGTTGCGTACCGCGTAACGAAACTTTGCGCGGTCGCGTCTTAAACGCGAAATCCGATTAGACGTTCAACAGGAGAATAAGTCGGGGGCATTATACGTAACAGAGACAAGCTGAGACGGGAGACGGAACAATAATTACAGGCTTATTTCGAGTTTGAACGATGTTTTGTGTTTTATTTCGTTCAGTTTGTTTTGCGTTAGGAAAGTCTTTTCATTTATTAGAAACGGTTTACATTCTGAAGGGAACCAGATGCAACACAATTTTATTATGATTTTTAGAGCTAATTTTACTGTTTATGGCTTTCACCAGTTACATAACTACACAAGGCCTACAACGTGCGAAAACCCCCCGAATGGCTGAAAAGATGTTTTAAATCATAGCAAAGAACACTCTAGATCACATCACCTCAAAAAAACTTGTGTACAACTTGGGTAAATGTGTACAATTAAAGGATTATAAAGCTGTAGGCCTATTTGTTAAAATTGTTTATTTGTATATTTAAATAAAGATAAAAGTAATATCTTTTAATTGCTTTTTATTTCATATTGATAGATCAGATGATTTAGAATTTTTTAATAACAGTAAATAAATAAATAATTGAATATGTTTATATGTTATACGAAGATGTACGAATGTTTCCGAAGTTAACAAATATATTGATGATAAAAGGTTGTATTTATATACAGTTTATAACCTCAAAGCAAATTTTATAAAGTATTATAGTATGCATTAGTTATACAACTCACATAAAAAAAAAACAACTTCACAAGAAATTATAATGATTGAATTGTAAACATAACCCTAAAGTATAATCTACGCTGTGTTTTAAGTATTACAGTTGATAGGTGAAATCAACTGATATATTATATGTTACTCACGTACGTACAACAACTTTTATAGGAGTTGATGATAGCACTGTCGCCTAAAGAATAACAAAAAGTCTATCGCGGTTACGAATTAGCTTAAAATATTATAGGCCAACTGTGGCTGTATGTACTGTACGTTCATTCGCTTATTGCGAACTTGGGAACCACTGGTATGAAAGCTGACGAACACCCGGACATTTTTGGACTAAATTTAATTAGATACTGTTCATTACTTCAAGGTTGGGAAAATATTTGGAACTTAAAGTTATTGGATCGTAGTAGCAAACGTCATGTACAAGTGTTAACATATTTGCCTAAATTATTGAAACGCTATCGTCTAGTTTTTCTGCTTTACATTGTTCAACATGCTTATAGGTTAAGTAAATCAATCCAGCCACGCAAACCAATATGTGTTATTTTAAATTTACAATATTCCATAATATTCAAGAATTAAAAATGTACAGTTTATATGTTATAAAGACTTCTAAGTGCAGTACTTTTCATTTAACACGTTCACTGCTACGCAAATTTCGTATTTCCTGTGCTAGGAGCTGACCTTTTATGGTTTTTAATTATAGCCTAAATGAGTAGAAATTACTTGATTTTTTGTTTTTGAATCTTTTTACGTAATAGGCCTAATCACTAACATTTTAAAGCGGACGCACATGTGCGTCCATCGCACGTAGGCTTAAAATTGGCGTGCGAAGCACACAATGCTCTGTGTACTGAAAATTGTTCCAATACGGAGGTTGGCGTGCGAAGCACGCAATGTACTGTGCGTTGAAAATACTCCCAATACGAGGGTTGGCGTGTGAAGCACAAAATGCTCTGTATATTGAAAATACTCTTAATACGGAGGTTGGCGTGCGAAGCACGCAATGTACTGTGTATCGAGAATACTCCTAATACGGGGGTTAGTGTGCGAAGCACGCAATGAATTGTGCATTGAAAATACTCCCAATACGAGAGTTGGCGTGCGAAGCACGCAATGTACTGTGTATCGAAAATACTCCTAATACGGGGGTTAGTGTGCGAAGCACGCAATGAATTTTGTGCATTGAAAATACTCCCAATACGAGGGTTGGCGTGCGAAGCACGCAATGTACTGTGTATCAAAAATACTCCTAATATGGGGGTTAGTGTGCGAAGCACGCAATGAATTGTGCATTGAAAATACTCCCAATACAAGGGTTGGCGTGCGAAGCACTCAATGTTCTGTGTATCGAAAATACTCATAACACGGGGATTGACGTGCGAAGCACGCAATACTCCGTGTATTGAAAATACTCCTAATACGGGGGTTGGCGTGCGAAGCATGCAATGTACTGTTTATAGAAATTACTCCCAATACGGGGTTTGGCGTGCGAAGCACGTAATGCTCTGTATACTGAAAATACTCTTAACACGAGGGTTGGCGTGCGAAGCACTCAATGTACTGTGTATCGAAAATTCTCCTAATACGGGGGTTGGCGTGCGAAGCATGCAATGCTCTGTGTATCGAAAATACTCCTAATACGGGGGTTGGCGTGCGAAGCATTCAATGGCATTGAAAATACTCCCAACACGAGGGTTGGCGTGCGAAGCACGCAATGCATTGTGCATCGAAAATACTCCTAATATAAGGGTTGGCGTGCGAAGCACGCTATGTACTGTGTATCGAAAATACTCCCAATACGGGGGTTGGCGTGCGAAGCACGCAATGCATTGTACATTGAAAATACTCCTAATACGGGGGTTTACGTATGAAGCACACAATGCATTGTGTATTAAAATACACCCAATATGGGGGTTGGCGTGCAATGCACTGTGCGTCGGCCGCTTCTCATACTGTTCAGCGTCAAGCTCACATGTGCGTCCTTAGCAGTGTCGTGTTAAAATTTAACCATACACTAAATTCCACCTTTACATTTCACACAATACATTTGTATCTATCTCAATACTTGAACATTTGTGTTCTGAAAAGTAATTACAAGTTCGGTGTTAAACTTTAACCGTTTTTCTTTATCTGATCCAACATACTTAAACACTTCCCAAGATATACAATTCAATTAAGGGAAATAACGCTTCGGAATTATTAAAGAGGAAGTTTCTGTACGGAGAGCCAAATTGCTTAATGAACTAGACATTAGTGCCCCCGGAGTACTGGGGGGGGGGGGGGTTATTGGGTAAATTACCGACGGTATTGATTTATTACACAATCTAACAAACCACAATGGAATGCGTTACCGTGCATCCCCTTTCCAAACTTTGAATAAACCCGCAGACAATGTATAAATGTTTTGTCTGCCTTTTCAACTAAAAACTGTTGAAACAGTTGTTCCTCAATAAATTATCTACAGTGTTATTTATACTGGTTGTTCAAAAGTAATTTATTTAAAACGTACTTAATTGATAATGTGAACAGTTGAAACTTTTACGAAACTAAACTTTTATTTATTACTAGAAAAAACTACGATTTATTAAACTTGTTCTATCTAGCTTCATTATTCGTAAATTGTGGAAAGTTTTCTTAATGTTTCTGAAAGGTTTTAGGAGTAGCCTATATACGACATGACGTGATATTTGACTTATGTTCCCGCCAAGCCCCGCGAATCTCCCACGGAAAAAACACCTTGGATCCATAATAATAAAGGGTTAAACTTTGCAAGTAGACAATATTATATCACTATTAGAGGGCTTCGCCCCTCTCTCTTTAGCTACTCTTGCGGCAAAGCAAATGCAAACAGATTATTATATGCTCTGACGAGAGGGATCAGCCATGTTAGCTTCGCTCACCAACCCCCACGACGAAGCAAATGCAAACAGATTATTGTATGCTCTGACGAGAGGGATAAGCCACATAGCTTCGCTCACCAACCCCCACGGCGTAGCAAATGCAAACAGATTATTATATGCTCTGACGAGAGGGATCTGCCGCATGTTAGCTTCGCTCACCAACCCCCACGGCGAAGCAAATGCAAACAGATTATTATTTGCTCTGACGAGAGGGATCTGCCGCATGTTAGCTTCACTCACCAACCCCCACGGCGAAGCAAATGCAAACAGATTATTATATGCTCTGACGAGAGGGCTCTGTCCCATACTATCTTCGCTCACCAACCCCGACGACGAAGCAAATGCAAACAGATTATTGCATGTTCTAACAATAAGGCTCTGTCCCATACTATCTTCGCTCACCAACCCCCACGGCAAAGCAAATGCAAACAGATTATTGCATGTTCTAACAAGAGGGCTCTGTCCCATACTATCTTCGCTCACCAACCCCCACGGCGAAGCAAATGCAAACAGATTATTGCATGTTCTAACAAGAGGGCTCTGTCCCATACTATCTTCGCTCACCAACCCCGACGGCGAAGCAAATGCAAACAGATTATT
>JAGFPH010003138.1:106787-131651 GCA_018207615.1 Philaenus spumarius | reverse complement strand
GTGTGCGTGACTGGAAAACGGCCCCCCCCCCCGATCTCTGACGTCAAAATGACGTAGGAACCTGCTTGGGGGGGTAGTTTTCCGGGGGATAGTATTCCGGCGACCCACCGAATTTATTTTCACAGAAATGTATACTGAAACCATCTATCTGTTTTACAACCTGTCACTCAAAACTGCACTGCAAAGATGTTTAAAGAGAGAAGTGAAAAACCAAAATGTTTTCGTGTGTTGTTTATTTTTGACGAATTGATTTAAATTACGTTTTAACGAAAGTATTTAGTAAATATTTCAAATCTTATTCGATCTGTTTCCTTCGCAGAATTTCGTCTGTGTGACCTAAAGTCCTGTTTAACGCAGGTTTTTAGTAAAATTTGCTTTAATTGCATTTGAGTGAGATTTTTTAACGAATTTTCGCCGGCGAGTTTTAAATTACATTTTATAGTAACTTTAATAAAGTTAGATCAAATTATATTCGCTTGTCTTATTGTGTCCACCGTTTTAAAGCCGGTAGTTAATACAATTAACGGAAATAATTGGAATCATTTTTTCGGACTTAAACTACAAATATTAAATTAAAATCTAGTAAATTTTTACTACGTGGCTGCTCCCTCAATCAATACATTCCGTACAAATCATCTAAAACCTTACTAGAAGGATGAATCTAACGCTTGTTAGAATCTACTGCAGATCTTTACCCAACCATCGCAAATTACAGGCCATTATTCGGACACTTTGTATACTTTAATGCAAATTAGGGCTTTTAGAGTGTCCAGGGGGTTGGAGTTAACAATGTCTTTAGGGTTGAAGGGAAGGGGCTCCGTCCAGAAGGGGACATTTGTTATTTGGAAACGAAAAGTACATTTTATAATGGAGTTTCCGACGGACCCTTTTTAGAAGTAAATCGTGTCTCGGGACTTATTTGAGACGGTTTTTGAATAAATATCGGTGGTGTAAAAATACGTGTTTGGTTTGTTTAGGAAAAAATTGTTCGCAGATGAAAATTTGAATCCTTTCGGTATGCTTTAACTGCCAACAAAATATAACTTTCTTCTGACTTCTAACAAATTAATAACAAGTATTAGAAATGTGAAAATGTCATAACCATTTTTAATTTCCCGCTAAGAAAATTGAAAATTTTCTAAAATCGGGAAGTTATTGGTTTCACCCCGTTTTTCGAAAATCGAGTATTCATCAGATCTCGACGTTTTGAGGTCCTAGGAATTGTACCAATCTTACAAAACGATTAAATAGGGAATCGGAAGCAATACTGGGCCACATAGATTGGTACTGTTCAAAACTTACCTTTAAATTTAAATATCACCAAAAGTAGGAATGTTTCAGCTTATCTCTTACAATACACAGGATACCTAGAGGTTAACTCAATAAACCATAGAAATATATATAATTTTTGGCTTTATTAACCAAAATAAAAAAAATTTATATGCCCTTAATACAAAAAATTGAAATTATTGACATGCCCTTAATACAAGAAAAGTTTGAGATTTAAAAGAAAACATATATATTTTATTAAGTTGAATTTAAAAGCCCTCCCCAAAAATAAAAATCAAAAACCCTCCCTTTTAATAATAATTACAGAATTTATACAGAAAAGATTAACAAGATACAAAGTTTTAACATGAAATACCATGGATTTGTTTTAAGAATAAATATATATGTCGTTGGCCAACTCTAAAAGGTAATTATAAATAATTGAATAAATAAACAAAATTATTATGAGACGTCTCTCTATATATAAAAAAAAAGGTGTAAAATTTCTAATATGCAGCCCTTAGGGCTAAGGTCCGAAATGTGCTAGCTTGCTCCTCCCAATTATTAAATACTAACATATTCTATATAGTACACATATACAAAATTACTTTTCAAAATACAGCCTGTTTAACATTTAACACAAAAGAAAAAAAAAACAACTGCAGATCGTTCATATTTTAAATTAAATCCTGTCTTTAACTAAAGCACTGTAGATATATTTTATTATTTTTAAAAGTCCTGTTGGAAAGTAGGCCTTTTCAAGGCGTAGCTGTGGTGCAGGTTATGGCATTGTATTGTTTAATATTCCCTGGAGTTGAACCAGTGTAACTGCATAACATAAATAACAATTCCTTTTTAGAAAACTTGCAGCTAATTTAAATAAGCATAAAAATGATAGTTCTTTGAGTTGGCTGTTTTATTAAAATTTGTAGCACAAGGTGACAAATTGCTACTTAAAGATTGTAATGGTTAATACAACATGTGTAATGTTGCATAGACTGTCTCTACATGTTAGCTAAACCACATGGCAACATAAAAATGTTCTCGTTTAGTTACACAATATCTATATCAGTAATATTATGCTTATAGCTCATTAAAAGTTTTCAATATTGGTTATACTGCAGAAAACTACACAGTTACAGTTAATTAATGCAGAACAGTTTAGGCCAGTTTTGTTGAAATATGTTTAGACTTTAGTAATAACCAACATGATATCAGCTTTAAAGTTTTTGTAGGCTGTAAGATTTGCATTTTAAAATTAGGCTGTAGTAAAAATGAAATACATAGGTTTCTCTATTAAATCGAACAAAATGAGTTAGGAAAGTTATTCATAAACCAAAGGTGGAAATAACCTTATTAAGTTTTACAAGTAAATATTTCATAATTATCAAGGTAAAGCTAAAACACTCATACCTGGTATCCACAAAGGCAAAGGCTTAAAAGAAAATCGTATTATTTAGCGACACATCGTCGTTAAGATCGCGACTGAATTATTTAAAATGTAACGACATAACTACAACTTTGCAGCGTCTTAACGGTTTTGTTCGTAACAGGCTAATGGCCGACCTTTCTGGAAGCTTCTATGACAAAGCAAAAATTTAACTGACGAGATATAAATCAGCTGTCGATTCTCAGATAAAGTCATTGCCTTATAAAAATAGCAGGGACCGTACGGAGTCGGCGTCTGGCGGAGAAAAGGGAAACTATTTGGAAGTCGGTGAAGGTAGGCAGAAGTTGTAACTAGTGGATAAGGAAAATTACAGCAAGTGAAGTCGGAGACGTAACAGAATCTTCCCTGACCACTCCCGAGAGGGTGTCACCCTGTCTGTATGTGTGTGTGTGTGTATGTAAGTATGTGACCCGCTTATAACTTTTGAACGGCTTAACCGATTGGATCCTACCAAACGGCGTTCTAAAGAGTTCCATCAAACTTAGATTCCCTGAAAATTTCAACTAATTCGGACCGGTAGGTTCTGAGAAATTTCGAAAAAACTAAGAAATACAATTTTTCAAATCAGGTTTTTTTGTAATAACTTTTAAAAGCTTTACCGATCAATTCCAAAATCTAATCAGCTTTTAACCTTGAAAAGCGACGTCGATCGCTACCAGTCCGGTCAAAATCGGTTAATTCGTTCGTGAGATATCGTGAAAGAAAGAAAATAAAAAAAAGTGTTTTTTCTCAATTTCTCCGAAATTTTTCATCAGAAAAATTTTTATTGTCGATTCTTTCAATGGACTTGAAAAACTGCATCGATTGCCGCAAATCGCATAACAATCGGTTGATTCATTCGCGCGATATCGTGAACGAAAGAAAAAAAAAGTGTTTTTCCTCAATTTCTCCGAAACTTTTCATCTGAAAAATTTTTGTTGTTGATTCTTTCAATGGACTTAAAAAAACTGCATCGATTGCTGCAAATCGCATAAAAATCGGTTGATTCATTCAAAAGTTTTGGCAGTTCAAAATTTCTAAAAATAGTGTTTGTTGTAATTAAACTTAGCGGGAAGTTACATGGATGGCCTTTAGGGTCAACCGTTTTCCAAATTTTTTTAAAGAATAATATCCAACAATAGAAAACTTGATTTACGATTTTTTGTTGTATATTATCCAGAAATCTATTTATAAATTATTCAACCTATGTCTTATAACATCTGTTATTTAGACAAACCTAATATTGTTTACAAAAGAAATGGTAATAGTGGACCAGAACAACTATAACAACGTTATAACGCCCCACGTACTCTGCCAAGACGACAATTTTAAATAAAATTCTACCTTCAAAATTAAATTTTAAAATACTAATTCAAATATTTGCGAAAAATTTATAAAGTTAAATACTCAGGATGTATGTAAATATTTGGTTTATTCCTCTTCTTAGTTAGTTTCTATAAATGAGGGATTGTTCATAACTTTACAATTATTTGTTCAGACATTTGCCATTAAAGAAAATACTCGACGTTTCTAAAGTTTAAATCAACTCTCGATATCAAGTGAAAAATCGTTAATAATTAAAAAAAATTTTTATTGAGTGGAAAGCAGTCCCATTATTTTTGGTCTGAAAAGACACCATGCTGTCTTGGTTATCTGTCATTCTTTGTGTGTTTTTGTCCGGTGTTTTCTTTAATTTATTTTGTATTTAGTTATTAAGTTCTTTTAGATTTTTTATCTCAGTATTCTACTTCTGGGTTCCTTGTTCCCCTTATTCTATTTTGTATTTTTAGGTAAGCTGGAAAACACAGGCCTCTATGTTATTTTTTTGTTTTTTTATTTTATGTGTGTTAGATTTAGACATTTTTAGAATGTTGATTTTCGACTTGATAACCATTCGAAAGACTATTGGTTTAGTTTTTCACATGAGAAAATAATTTACAGTTAAAAATGTAAACACTTCTAGAGGGTGGGGATACTTTCTATAAATAAAATATTTTATTTGAAAGAAATGTTCATTTATCAAGCAACGTTTGTCACCAAAGTATACAGAGTTCGCTTACATCGCTCATCTTAACTTTTATGTAGAGTACAGATTGCAGTAATGAGGGGGAACGCGGAGGGGGGGGGGGGTAAAAATTAAGTTAACAGGTCTCCCAAAAATATATTTTTATAAATCTAAAGAAAACTTGACTAACTATTTGTATCAGAAATTAAATATTCTAATTTTACAATACCAGTTTTATATCATAACCTCAGTCCTAAAATGTCAATGGATAAATAATTACCTAAGAAATAAAATCAATACATAACTGATTTATGAAAAACTTAAAAAATGTCTAGTAACTATTTCAGATGTAAGTTTAACTTGTCAACAACAATTTAATAATATAAAATAAATCTAAGGATATTTTAATTGTGTAGATTGTTTACTAGATTCACAGTTACACTATGAATAGGTAAGACTTAAATGTTGTAATTTATGAACTTTTGATTTGTTTGCCTTTGTATTGTTGTTGTTTTTTTGTGTGGTGATTTATTTGTTTTGTTTGTACATTATCCAACATCGAATTCCTATTTTCTATTTATAGCAGAAAAACTACTTACCGTTTATAATTTAGCAGTAGACTTAGCTTCTTTCTCAAAATCTGAAACAAAAAAAATTTGCTTTGTAGAACATCACAGGAATAAATAAGGCAGATACTTAGTGATCGCAATGTATCTACCTCAACAATTACTTCAACAATGTAAATACTTCAACAATTAACTACAAAGTAGTAGTATAACTTAAATATAAGACTGATAATAAATATATATATATATGGTTAGGGTTCCCCAACCAGTTTCGAAAACATCCAGTTCTGCAGATTTTTATAGGTCTACCTGTTACAATATGGATTGGGATACATTTTTTTAATTGCTTCAGTTATACTGCTTTAATACTGATTTATGCTGCTCTAAACCGCTTTATGTTATTCTATACTGCTCTATATTGTTGTATAAAGGTATATACTGAGCTATACTAATTTATGATGCTCTTTACTGTATTATACCGATTTACACTGCTTTATGTTGCTCTTTGCTGCTCTATATTATCCTATAATGATGTATACTAAGCTACACTGATTTACAATAATTTAAGCTGCTTTAATTGCTCTACACTATTTATGTTGCTCTGAACTTCTCTATACTGATTTATATGGCTCTATGCTGCTCTGTACTGGTCTATGTTTTTCTATACTGCTACCAATTTATGCTGCTTCTTTTGACTCTTCGCTGCTTCTCTCGACTGCTTTATATTCTTCTATACTGCTATATTCAGCTCTATATTGATGCTTTTTATGCTGCTTATTACTGCTATATGCTAATCTATACTGTTTTTTACTGTTATACATTGATTTATGCTGATTTTAACGGCTCTATTTAGGTCATACTAATTTATGCTGCTTTTAATACTAGTAGTTCTGTAAACAGTATACCTCGCTCGTTGAAATAAAAAATGTGGTTTTGAGCTTAGGTTAAAAATAGTGTGCCAGTAAGGAAGTAAGCACAAGGTATAGCCTGTGAAACATTATTTACAATTCCCGCGATTCCGGGATTTCTAGTTCTCGTTTTTATTTATTTTCTTGAGCTTTAACTGCTAAAGATTTTCTTTTAGAGGCATTGTGTTTTATTTAGGTTAATAATGCGTAAGATAGCTAAAAATATCGCGTTATAGAGGGTCAACATATAATTAAATATTTACATACGGTAATTAAATAACTCAAACTTAACAATGTATCATAAGTTAACTTAAATTCCATATCTTATTCCAATATTAGAAATAATGAAAACAAACGATGTTAAAACGTCGTGATAGTGATCTCAACCCATGTACCAACACTTCCCACGGCAATGACTACATTATTTTCCCACGGTGTCCTACGGTTATTTTTTTATGTCCTTTATCGCCGCGAGGTTTCATTTGTTTCATCTCACTTTGTAATTCAAGTAAAGCTAAGTCAAATACTTTTATGAAATTTACAATGATAATTTACAGGTATACAGTTCAATTCTTTGCTTTATCCTCTACACTTTCTTATAATAATATATGTAATTTTTTGGAAAATTATATATTCCTAAATTACTATTCAAAACAGGCCTAGTTTTGTTAGCAGTCTTGTAGTAAGGACATAAAAACTGGTGTTTTTAAAATAAGAAATTTGAAATTGATAAATATTTTTATACAATTCTATTTAGAACTAAATTACGAAACTCTTTTTCATTTATGAAAAAAAAAATACAATAATTTTTACTAATTTTTATGCAGGCCTAAAGTTAAACATTTTCCTTTCGTTACTGAACGTGATCGTTTCTTGAGCTAATAACTTTCTTAATGTTATTTCAATAATTTTTTTTACTGGCATATATGAATTCTTTAAACCTTTATCTACAAAAAAGCTATGGAACACTTTTGAATTGGTTTAGAATAAACGTATAAAAACATGGTTGAAATACAAAAACTTGGACGATTTTTAACAAATTATAAGTTTACGGTCATTTTGTGGGCTTACCGTTAGAGATACGGAAAAAATCAAGAATACAATTTTGTTGAAAATCAAATTTCCTATTAGCTAAATGTCATTAGTTTTTAGATTCGACTTACGGGTAAGCCACAAACTGGCTTTGGAAAAAAGCTTACACTGAGAGAAACGGTCCGGCCGCCATTTTTATTTTATTTAAGGGGTTAAAAATGAAAAATGGAAAAAAACCGTATATATACATGGCTCGGCCTAGGAATAAGGAACATTCCTGCAAAAAATAATCAAAATCGGTCAAGGCGTTTGGCCGTAATCTTGAGACAGACACACAGACATACAGACACACAGACGAAATGCCGAACGGTCGAGTTAAAACGGAGACCTCGCTTACGCTCGGTCAATTATATGTTAGTATGTTAGTCTATACTGCTCTGTACTGCTTTACAATGCTCTATACTGATTTATGCTGCTATTACAGCTCTATACTGTTTTTTTAAAGCCGTTACTTACTAAGCCGTCAAATTAAACAGTGTGAAATGAACCGTTTGAATGAGTTTAAAAACATCTTCAATGATATCAAACTCTGTTAAGTTGAAGAACATTTTGTTCGTTTTCGATTTCCGTGTACGGTAGGTATTCTAAAAAATTGCATTTTAAGGTCAGCTCAGCGAAAAGACATGTGTGAAGCATACCAGCACAAAAGTTAGAGAAATAAAGAAGAAACAGGACGGCATTTTAAAAATTAGACAATATCTAAGAGAAACTTTGTTGAAAGAAATTATCAAAAACCTACACAAACTGTTTGTATCGTTGTAGTAAAATAATTGTAAAATGACAATCAACAATATAAAATACGTATTTGCAGTTTAATTTTATCTTACACTGGTACGTTACAATCATACTGTGGCTTTTACCTTATTGAAGTTATGCATTTAAAGTTGTTTCTAGTGTTATCTGTTTTGAGACTTAAAGATCGGAAAATACAATAAACAGTGGTGGTATACTAAAGATTTTAAATGAAGATCACAGTAGTTTTAGTTTGTAAAGTTAAGTAAATTTATTTTACACCAATTTGTAGGCTTTAAAACTTTTTTTAACTCGCGAACTTGACTTATGTATCTGGCAAGGGTAAAGTGATCAGCGAAAGGGGGGCAGGAAAAGAATCGTGTGCAACTGACCGCGAAGGGGGGCTATAAATAAGGAGGAGGGGCAGGTTTTGGCTCAGGGCCCGCTACGTGTGGACATAATTACAGGCCTCCTTTGCCGGGATCCCGTCTAATTATTTCCCATTACACGAGTTTGTCCTGCAAAGATTTACATAACTGCTTGGCCCATTTATCACGATTAGAAGGTGTTTGGTTAAACGGGCGACAAAGTCGATCTGGGCCAATCAGAGTTCAACCTTTGGATGTAAAGCCTCTACGTCAGCAAATTAAATAAATACAAAGTAACGGACTACCCGTACGGTATGTACAGCCGCGAAAAATCTACGAAAAATATTTGTTCCGAATAAATTTCAAGTGTAATCGTTATTGTTACGTTTTTTGTAATGTTTAAGGTTTTTAAAAGTTAACACTTTGAGAACAAGTTTCGACCTACTTGGTTCTATTTCAAGAAGGAGCCCTAAATTTTAAATTTTAAAATAACTGTTTTTGAAAAATTTGACTTATCGCCGAAAAGTGTAGCCTATTATTAGAAACCAAAGTTTTACTAAATATTGGTTGTACAATATTCCCTGTTATACTTGCCCAACTTGTGATATTTTTCAAAACATTACACAAATGTAGAAATTCGGGGAAATGGAAAAGCCTATATCCAAACAATTTCGAAAAGCACTCTAGTTCGAGTTGTATTGCAAGTTGAAGATATTTCGTATTCAGAATTCGGTTTTTCTCCAGCCATTACAAAGAGGTGTAAAAAAACGTTTGGAACTCTGGGGCTGTACCAAGAATGCTAATTCTAGTATTATTCAAAGGTTTAAAAATGGAGCACTTTGAAACATAGTAAATGCTCCGTGGTACACAAGCGACTACGACTTGCACGAGGACTTGAAGGTGGATTTCGTCAGAAAAGTAGCAAAGGATAACGCAGTAAAGCATGTCAAAATGCTTCAGCAGTACTACAACCGTGAAGCTGGAAGATTGTTGGAAGATTCAAATATAATAATTCACCCCACAGCAGCTGAACCGCTGACGTGAGTTGAGCAAATTTCCAAAATAACATCCTAGGCTACATTTATATTTGTAGAAAAAACTCTAAGAAAATCTAAAAAAAAGTTAGTTCCGGTCAAAAAACGTGCTTCCGGTTGTTGACTAACGAACTCGTCCGAGCGACATAGATAACCAATATGTGTACCAAATTTGGACCAAATCGGACTTAAAATGCGGCCGCTAGAGTGCAAACACATATATACAAATATATATACATACGGTATATACTTATATTTATTCTGTTTCACCTTAAAGGGTCATTTGTAGCACCAGATCAATATTCACATATACATACGATTTTTAATGACACCCCAAAACGTGTTCTGGGGACCATGATCGATGCTCATTTGCTACTCCCACCTTGGGTTTGTTTGTTTGTTTGTTTATCGCCTTTATTTGGGCGCAGTCGAGGCTATGAAGCCCCTTCTACTGATCCCATCAACAAAATACATAAATAATTACAAAATTTATAACAAAACTATAATAAAGACAAATATAAAGAATAATATAAACTAACATGACTCATGCTACAAATAAAATAGGTAAATCATAAATAAAATATCCGCGAAATACACACATACATACACATGCCTACATCCATACATACACACCCATATACACACAATAGATTCTATACATACTTTACATACAATACATATCTATAAATACTACGCAAATTTTTAATGAAATAACTTTAATTTTTAATAACAAAGAAAAACTTTAAATTTAAATTACAAAACTAAAAACAACCACAAACTTCAGTGCCTCGATGAATGTAAAAGACCACTTAATAAAGAAATTATTTTATACAACATGAAAATATTCATATTACATAAAATTAATTGGAGTAAATCAAACATAAAAAAAAGAAAGTATTACCAGGAAATCACACACTCTCTCTTTGCTTGGCCAAAAACTGCCCCTTAACATTCAATCTAAACCCTGATAGACCTGAACCCTCCCTTACCCGGGCAACAACTGAATTCCACAATCTGCAACCTGAAACTGCAAAGGATTTGTTGAAGATGGATGTACGGTGGATGGGAATTTGGAGAATTCTAGAAGCCGAACGTGTATTGACACTATGTATATCAGACATAAAATTAAAAAAATGTAGAAAAATAACACGGAGAATTAGTTTTAAAAAACTTATATAATACAGTCAACAAAGCAAGATCTCTTCGATAACAAAGCTTGAGCCATTTCAATTGGTTATAAAAAGGAGTAACATGTTGACCAAAACCTGTGGAGAAAATAAACCGGATACATGCATTTTGTGCCCGCTGGAGCCTTAATGCTACCTCTGCCTTCAAGTCACTGTAAACGACACAACCATAATCAAATATAGGAAAAAGAAGTGACTCGACAAGCAGAGCTCTCACCTTAGTGGGAATCACCATTTTGTAGCGTCTCAACTGTCTTAGCGAGGAAAAGACCTTGTTGCAGACATTGTCCACATGGTTTGACCGAGTAAGCGTTCTATTGAATAAAATACCAAGATTTTTGACTTCATCCTTAAATTCTAAGTTAATATTATTAACCTTTATATTAGGCACAGATCGAAAATCAATATTCTTTAATAAACGTGGGTAGCCGATTATAATTGCCTGCGTTTTCCCTTCATTAATCTTGAGACCATGACGAGCTAACCAAACAGTCAGTGAAATAATATCTTTATTTATAAGGCTTACGCATTCATCTATATTGGGAACATCACAGTGTTTATACCTTGGGTCTTACTATAAGGGCCACTGCATAGCTCATTTTTCCTATGGAAATTCGCTAACAAGACGGTTACAGAGAACTAAGCCTGTTTACCTGGTAATTGTAGTATGATTGTTTATTGTGATTTGATAGAAGTAGCCATAGGGCAATAATCCATTAATTAATTGATGTAATAATATAGAACAATTAATCGATGATGTATTATCATCTGTAATAAATCAATACATATGTTTTTAAACTTTCTGAATGGCCCCTTTCTTTATCAAAAAAGAAGAAAATAAAAAATGTACATTTCTAAAAGAAACATTTTGATTCGGACACTATTTCGAGTCTGAAGGATCCAAGGAAAATGTTTTTTCTGAAACTATATTTGAGGGAGAGGGACCCAGGGGTAGTAGAGAATTTTCAAATAAAAAAAATAAGTCGATTGTTACATCATTTTTAAGGTTTTTTAACTGTAAATATTTTGAGGAAAGGTTTTGACTTACTATTCCTAAATTAAAAAATAAACATTCAAAATTGTTTATTTGCTATAGTTGAATTTTTATTCTTACAACACACCTTTAACCACACATTGCTAATGAAACAATGCCCTTTAAAACAATGTTCAACTGGGACACTTTTTCAAAGAAACGATTCCCAAGGGACCAGACATTCCCAAGTTGGCTTCATAATCTTCAAGCTCAGCCTTCTCATTGAAGTTTTGTATTATATTTTTGTTATAGTATAATGTTTTTTTATTTTCAACTTACGGTATGAATTCTTTGTTCATATCAATTAATATAATATTATAACACTACACAGAATTTTCTTTTTCATATTTATGGTTCGAAAATGTTTTAGTTAGGTTAGTAAAATAATAAATAATAAACATATTCCATCCGTAATAATCTCCACGTGACTAAGTGGTACGCAAAACCTTTTTGTCTTGTGAAGTGGTACGCCAGGAAAAAAACACTGCTCTATATGATACAATAAAAATCATTAATTTTGAGATTTACTTTTAATATTGTAGGATGTTCAGAGCCTAAAATTGATTGAAACACGTTCTACAGTTTATTTAAGAAAGTTATTGAGTTTTTACCAATCAAAATCAAAAAACGCAAAATGTACAAAATTCGCAAAAAAAAATTCAAATACAATTGGTAAGCTAACAAAAGGTTTAAACAAGAGAAGAATCATAAAAATAAACCTAGCCTTGCGTGGTGATTTATGGTTAGGTTAGGCTTAGCCTGGATCGTATGAATTTACTTTGCAATGTATTTTAAGTTAGATATTAGTATAAAATATGTAGGAAAATTTTAGAACTTTCTGCAGGTATCATACAAATAAAACTCCATTTAATTAAGTCCTTAAGCCTTTGTTGGTTAACTTCTGTGATGCTAAAACGTCTAACTAAACACCAATACACTTTTTGGTTCTTTGCAAAATAATATACATTGCCCAAAGGACACTTTTTCCAAATTCATAAACTAAAACAGTGCAGTTTAATTATGAACGCGTATGCGAGCGTGTCTGTTAGCACCAAACAATTATTTAAAACATATAAGATAAACTACAGGCTACATTAAATTATATCGCGAGCGAAGCGAATGGGGGAAGGGTGCGAAGCACGCAGGTTTCTCCCCTAATAGAAGTGATGTTTCTTAAAACCATTTTCACAACAATTTCAAACATCTCCAATATTCTTATATTGCTTGTTAGTGTTACAGCATCGTAATTTGAAGAAAACTCTACCTTAAACCTCACCAAACTTTGATATAATACTGCTCTAATAAATATTAGAAGAGCTCAGACATGCTAAAGTTTATTGACCTGGAAACATTAATCCTTCGAAATACAATATTTAAGTCAAGGGAAACATATAAAATTATATTTAACAAGCATTGGTGCAGCTCGTAAGCAATCCTACCGTAAATCTTTACCAAACATCGATATAATATTGCTCTAATAAGAAGAGCTCGGACATGCTAAAGTTCACTGACCTGAAAACATTAATCCTTCGAAATACAATATACTACTCCAGAGAACCAGATAAAACTATGTTTAACAAGCGTTGGTGCAGCTCCGAAACAATCCCATCTTCCAAGAAGGAATTCTTACAGATCGAAATGTCGGAAGTTTGGAAATTGGAGAGGGGTTACGGGTTGAATTGAAAGGGGGCGAATTCTAATGAGTTAAGTTAAGTTATTAGAGTTACTCACTTATTTCGGTACAAGTTGTTTGACGGGAAATATATACCTTAATTAATTCGAATTTAATCGTCTTGAGTGTTCATCCGATAAGATATTTAGTCTAACGAAAATACTTCGTTAGTATAAATGCTGATATTTTAGATTAAGCATTTTGTATCCAGCCATTTGCTTTCTCCTTCACAGCCATTTGTGTAAACATTATTTTTTTAAATAACTTTGTTTGTTCAGATCCTTTGCACCTAATTTAAATTAACTGTTTTATGAAGACTTTATTTTTTGCTATTTTAAAGTTATTAGTAAAATAATTGAGACTTTGGTTAGTATTTATTGTTTTGAAGGTAAAAATTGCTAAAAGTATTCAATCAGTTTTATAAATTATTTTAATAAAGCGGTCAGTTAAATGAATTGAATGGAAATATAACAGTGGTTGTACTCAGTCAGCGTACGACCTAACCTATTAAATAAAAAAAACTTTACGGTTGTTCCAATTGAATATAGCTTTTAAATTACAAATGGCGGGTGTTAAATGTAAACTACTGGTAATCTAAGTTACAAGCTGATAAAATGATGTATTGATACCATAGTTGTACGTATGGATTTATTTAGTGTCCGTAAATGGAATGAATTAAGTTGCTTACAAAATGTTGTTTAAACTATTTATTTTCAACAAACTCTATTAGCTGGATTTTTAACGGTATTCGTGTAAGTGAGCGTTACCATTACTTATTAAAGAATGGAACAAACTTCACATTTGAGTTAAAATATAACGAAACTCCACTGTTTGAGGCTAATCAAATATGAACAATTTAACAATAAAAACAAAACCAATAGTTGAATAGGCGAATTCACATAGCGAGCAACCATCTTGCTAACATGATAGATTTAACAGCGTTGTCAGACTTAGCATTAGCTGGAAATCTTCAATTAGGAAAGTAAGAAACGCTTATAAACTGAAAACATACTGTGACTGGAGACTGTAACTTAGTGTAGGATTATCTTTTTGTTAGGTTTCAACCTAGAATAATATAAAACCAAACCTTAAAGTCTCCTTTTGTAAAGTATAAAAATTCCCTTCTTTAAAATCCACGTAACATTACATCTTTCAACTAGTGTATGTGCATAATTAACGCGTTACGTATTGTTCTCGTTAAATTTGACAACGTTGTAATTTGCCGTGTCGCTTATTTCGTTAGATTCCGTCAAAAGTCGTATTACTGTTTCAGTGCTGAATGTAAACTCTTCCAGGTTTGTTAAGATGAATCTACATTTTGCGCGTTTACTTTTTATTGTTTATTTTGTTTTATATTTAGTTTATGATTGTTTTTTTTTTTTTTTATCTTTCGGATGTCTGTGGAGTATTGAGGTTTTTGTTTAGTGTAAACATAACCAAATTGGCTGAACTTTAACCTACAGGCGACAATAACAGAAGTAACTAAACAAATCTGCGCGCGTTATGGTATGCGTTTTTAGACTCAGTTATGTGTCTACTTTTTCAGAATATGAAAAACAAATCTCACTTTATATGGTCACGGTCTCTTATATAAATACAATTTTAACAATAAAAGCAATGGGACTTAAAAGCATATTTCTGAAGCAAGTTTTATATATTTTTGAAGTGGATTCATATCTATACTTCTATACTAATATTATAAAGAGGTAAAGTTTGTTTGTTTGTTAGTTTGTTTGTTTGTTTATTTGTTTGTATGTAGGGGGTAATCTCTGGCACTACAGAACCGATTGAAAAAATAGTTTTACTAATAAAAAGCTACACTATCCCTGAGTAACATAGGCTATAATTTATTTCGATAAAAACTTTTTTTCATTTCAATATTTGTAAATTTAGTCGGAAAATTTCTTAGGTTAGTCCTACAATGATAAACCAACACATGTATTTATTACCATAGCAACCAATTGAATAAAATAAAAGATAATGTAGCTATTTGCTCCAATATTTCCATAAACAGCTGATTTCAAAATTTGAAGCAATTATTTGTGTATTTCTAGCTTTTAGATTAGGGTTTTAAAGTGTAGACCTGAGCCTTACTGGTTCTTTTAACTATTATTATAACTGCTGTTATAAAATATAAGAAATAATTTAATTTTAACATTTAACATTATTTCCCATCTTAGTTTTGAGGTTATTATTAATTCTACACTTTATAAATAAAACATAACATATGTTTTCAGAAGGTTCCATTGGGGGTTGGCGTGCGAAGCACGCAGGGGTCTCCCCTAGTTATGTAATAAAAACAGAACTGTACAGAACTGTACAAACAAATAGTAATTATCTGTATTTTTATTCTCACACATATCCTCTTTTTCTCTGTCTCTACTCCTTTCTCTATGAAGTTATGAAACCCATATTATCAATTTTTCTTCTTCTTCTCTTTTTCGTTCTTTCTTTAGGTTGGGAAAACTCGTTAAGTCACTATTGCCTTCTACATTTACGGAGCGTAAAATGAAAACAAAAATAAATTTAACCTCAGTTCAAACAGTTAACCATGGAATCTGGACAAACTAAACGAATAACAAACACTTATTAAAGCAAGAATTAAAAATATATAGCAATATTTCAAATCTTAAAATTAATAAATCGGAAAAGCGTGATATACCTAAAACTAATGACGAACAAATAACAACTATAAGCTTTGGGTATAAAATGAAACACAAAAAAAGAAAAACTTAACAGTAAAACATACCAACAACAAAATAAAAAATTAAAAAATACATCAAAACACAAAATAAATAACAAGAATTTTAAAATTGTATTTAGTTGTTTTTAAAAAGAAATTCTTTCTAGCAATAATAAGGATTTAGCTAATAAAAAAATATGCCTTTTTTGCACGAAAGAATGTCAGTTATAAAAATTAGACCTTTAAATAGTAGGTGAAAATGTACAAATGTTTTAATTTATACGACATTTGTGTCAATGTGTTTTGTTTAGGTGTTGTAAAGTAATATGTATGTTTTACTGGGATCGGGAGGGGCGTCAAACCCACTTAATAGGTGCAACTATCCGGCGGGGTCTTCCCTACTTCTTCGTGTGTGTGTTGAGTTAACTGGAAAAGGAAGAACACGTTAAACAAATAGAAGTGTTTATATTCTCTCTCACATTTTTCCAACTATGAGTTGCCTTTTAAAACTTCATTACAAAACCTGATATCTTTGTTCCCACTTCATATCTTTTCTCATATCAGAATAACGTCTATTTAATAGTATGTCACTTGTTTGAACACAAAAGCTTTCATTTTATTTTTAACCGACTGTCAGGTTCTGACAAAAGCAAATATTGGCAATTTCTTGCTGGAAACTTTTCCATTCACTGGCAAGACGTCCCCCTCCCCACTCCGTCCCACTACGGCGCATCTGTGTCGGGAATAGTTTTAAAATATCCACACATTATTCAGAGATATATATCCACGTCGTTTCGTATAACAGTGCTTTTGCTGGCTTTAATGTAACTTTACTGGCGATATTTTGTTTCCTTCCTTATTACGCTTGGTAGGTAGACACCCCTGGTTAGAAATGTATGTGTTGAACAAATGTAGTAAATGATAAAACCACAACAAATATTTAAATAAGAAATTTTGATGTATACATTATTTTTAATGATCAGAACAAACACTATTTGAGAGTGTTAAGGGGATTCCCTACTAAAAATAGGGGTTTTCTATAATAGGCCTTTTTAATTAGCCTATGAACCATTTGTTTTACATTCATTAGAACCTACAAAATTGTTTACACTTCTAGAAATTGACAAAAAAATACATTTTACATACCTTTTTGAGTTTTTAAAAATTTGTTTTAGGCAAAAAATATGTTTTTTAAAATCTCTTATAACTTTTTTACTACTAAACCAATTTGGCCGTTTGATATCATGTTTTGAAGTATATAAAAAGCACTAACTTTTTGGGTATAGTCATATTCTTACCACTAAACGTTTAGTAGTTATGACCTTACAAAAAATATATATGTATATAAATAAGCGAAATACCACTCACTCACTAACTCACTCATTACGATTCCTCAAAAACTACCGAACGGATTGAAATGAAATTTGGAATGTAGCTTCCTCTAGGGCCATAGGTGCTCACTAAGAAAGGGTTTGAAAAATTTCGAAATTTTAGGGGGGTTTGAGGGGATCAAAGTTATTAAAAAACAATTTCTTCAAAACTACCGAACGGATTGGAATGAAATTTGGTATGTATCTTCCTCTAGAGCCATAAGTGTTCAATAAAAAATGGTTTTAATAAATTGGAAATTTTAGAGGGGTTTGGTGGGTAAAAATGACTAAATCACGATTTCTCCAAAATTACCGAACGGATTGGAATGAAATTTGGTACGTAGCTTCCTCTAGGACCATAGGTGCTCACTAAGAAAGGGTATGAAAAATTTCGAAATTTTAGGAGGGGTTTGGCGGGATTAAAGTTACTAAAATCATAATTTCAGATCTTTTATTATTATGACAATAGTGCTTTTATTATTTAAGATCTATATATATAAAAGCCAAATACCACTCACTGACTGAACACTTAAAAAGAATACAATTACGTTAAAAAGACTGAAAATACCAACAATAACGGGCAACGCCGTACGGGTCAGCTAGTATATATATATATATATAAAACAAATTTGTAATTTACATTTTTTTTTAATTCTCATGTATTTGTCCTAGAGGAATAAAAATACCCCCAAAAGTTGCTTTATAAGCTACTAAAGATGTGGTAAAAATTTCATCACTGTAGCTTTAGTTAAAAAGTTATAAGAACTTTTGTTTAAAAAATATCAATATTGAAAAGTTGCGGGAAATCGTGTTTAAAGATTCCATTAGTTATTTTAGCAGCCATGGAGGGGAATAACTTGCACAACCAGTATTTGTAGTCAAGATATGTTTTACTTACATATTGGAGGCATTGAAAGCCTAATAACAAACATTGTTGTCCTTCTTTGCAATTACTTTAAAAAAATAAAAAATCTTATTAGTCCAAATAGCAAACATAAAGAAGTTGAACTCGACCAAAAGTAGGTGCGCGCATTGCTTTGAATAAATTTTTCATACTGATATAAAGAACTTTTGTAGCATATGTTATGTTTTTCTTAAACCTTATAAACTATAGAATCAGGAAAAAAAGATTTTTTTTTTTGAAAATGGTAATTTTTCAGTAGGGATTCCCGTTAATGTGGTGTAGGGTTTAAACGCTTTAACTGCCGAACTTTATTATCCTCAAATATTCCTGCAAATAAATTTGATGAAAAGACTTTCCACTCGTTTCCACATAGTCTGATTAAAATATTGTTCACCTGTTGTTATATTCGATATTTTAGGTGAGTTGATTACAAGTTAGGTTATGTTAGCTGCATAAATATAGTTGTATAGAACGTGGATGCGGACACGCGACCCGTGCATTATTACGGAACAGGTGGGCGAGCAAATTACGCGCTACGTGCAGCTCTAGCACCAATTATAGTAATGACTTACATCAGGTTTAGGTATATTGAAGCTGGTATGTAAAAATGCGCGTTAAAAATAATCTTGGGGTGAAGTTAAAATTTAACGTATGTTAAAAAAAAAAAAATCATTTTAGAAATAATATAAATATATAATACTAGTGGACCCGGCAATGCTTTGCTATTGCTTAATTTGAAACTTTGAAAGCCTGTAATTCGTATCCCTGAGGGCCGATGTAAATTATAATGGGATTCTGCTCATTGCTTGATTTACCTAACCTAAAATTATATTCATTTTTTGATCCAAATCAGTTGTTGATCAAAATCAGCTGTTGATCAAAATCAGCTGTTTCAAGCTTTTCATACGAACAGCTGTTTTTGTGCCCCTGATAAAATCAAAAGAAATCTTTCTTCTTCTTCCTTAAGATTGACCTTCCATAAGATTAACATTGAAACTTTGAGGGCCACTGGGGCGTAGCCCTAATGTCCTAGGACTTCGGTAAATGGCCTAAAACCTTCCCAGGGTTAACCTGTGTTACTATGCAAAATTTCAAAGCAATCGGATGGACGGTTTGGTAACACATAAAGGACAAACATACAAACGTACAAACAGACGGACATACATTGAATTTTATATATATAGATGATACTACATTTCATTGCTAATACCAAAAGTGACCTTTTCTTGTGCATTCAATGAAGCACCGGAAAAGCACTTTCGGTACAAGTTATGAACAATATTTGTACCATAATTATAATCATAATAATTATGATAGTCATAATCTCAATGAGAAGGAAAAAACAGCTAAACCTAAACTAAATAAAAATAAACGGTACCAGGAACTGGCACATACTTTCTCACAAACATATTTAAATTATCAAACAGATTTACTGTGAATTCATAATTGTATTAAAGTAGGAGGGGGATACATTAAAGTAGAGAGTAACTAATATATATTATTATTAATAGCTAGAGAGAAAACTGTTCGATCGATTTCGAAGAAACTTGTACCAAACATGTTATTAGGCCTCTATAGATGCATGAAAAAAGCTTTTGAAAATTTTTGAAAAACAACCCCTTTTGGCCAAAACTCCCAAAAATCAGTTATTATTATTAGCTAAACGAGAATTTTTAGAAAGATGCGGTTTTTTGCATATGGTATTGTACATTAAGGGCTTCCTAGAAATAAGCCAAATTTTATCAAAATCGTTAGAGCCAATTTTTTTTTATAAAAAATTAATAACTGATTTTTTAAAGTTTTTTTTTGCTAAAAAGGGGGTTGTTTTTCAAAACCTTTCAAAACCTTTTTTCGTTCATCTATACAGGCCTAATTGACATGTTTGGTGCAAATTTTTTCGAAATCGATCGAATAGTTTTCTCTCTAGCTTTGTATGCAGACAGACAGACATTTTCTAGAAACCACGTTTTTGGATTCAGGGGGTCCCAATACGGATATTTCCACAAAAATCTCAGCATCGATTAGTTTTTGCGATCACTATACTTTCTCTATACTATAGTATAGTGAGAAAGTAAAACCATTAGCAATCCGATTACTTAAGTCAAATGGATGAAATGGTACAACTACCGTTAAAATTAAATCAAGCAATAGCGAAGCATTGCCGGATCCACTAGTAAAGGATAAAAATAACTCAATAGGTTACTCACAGACAAGAACCTAATTTAAAAATCAGATATACAATATTTTAAGTATGAAATTAGCCGTTAGTATAATAGTCTGCACTAAAAATCAGCTGAGATATATTTTTATAAACAACGATTTTAAAACTATTTATGGGCTCGCTTTAAACAAAAATGATAAGTAAGTTTAAGTATTTTCTCTTAAACTTTAGCCATGCCCCTTAGATTAATCTATGGTACCTACAGTCAATAAGTCACGAAATTTTCCCAACTATTTCAAACTATAAATTTTATTATTTGGAAGTTGATGATTTTTGTGGACGAGTCGCTTATTTTCAAGACGTACTAAGCCAGGTACGACAGGCAGTTCGTTTTATAAAAGCGTTATTTCTAAGTGAGAAAAATACGGACAATTAACTTCAACTAACTGATGAACAGCGTCTGGTGTTCTACACCGTTTGTCCGCTCACAGCTTGTTAGAAGAAACAAGAAAATCTAAAAACAGCCCGAGCTGGATACGCACAAGTAGAAACACAATAAAGCGGCCTTAAAATACTTCAATCTCCAGTCTCAACAAGTGCGTTCGACAAGTTTAGAAACGACATTTTCGCTAAGTTCCTCTACTTAGGATAATTTTAGAATCCGAGCGGTGGAACATAATTTAATTGGCTACACTCCATACACCCCGAGTTATTTTGTACTTCCTGGGGCGAGGTTGAGCTCAGCTCGCGCCGAGGAAATGTTTCCATGACGAATCAGGAATGGTTCGAACAGTAGCGAAACCGGTAGATTGTTTAATTAAATATGAACCCGTGAGGACGTTAACTTGTCGCGACTAGCGGATCAAACGAGCGTGTAAAAAAATCATTTCAGCTGTTCCAACAGACTTTGGTAGACTCGTTTGATAAAATTTGGCTTATTTGTAGCCCAGAATGCACCCTATCATATGCAAAAAACCGCACCCTTCTAAATATTATCGTTTAGCTAATAATAATAACAATAACTGACTTTTTGGGGTTTTTTTTTGCCAAAAAGGGTTTTATTTTAAAAAGTTTTCAAAACCTTTTTTCCTGCCTCTATACAGGCCTAATTTTCATGTTTGGTGCAAATTTGTTCGAATCAATCTAATAATTTTCTCTCTAGCTAATAATAATAATATTTATTAGTTACTCTTCTACAGTACGATTTTTTTAACCGTGCCCTCGGCTCGGCTAGCGCGTGGTGGGCTAGCGGAGTAGCGGGGAGGGATTGTAAAGGCAGTTCCACAAACTTCGAATAAACCAAAATGATTGAATAACTATTCGAATAAAATTATTGAAATAATATTATATGTATAATATACAATATTTTATAACGTTTATGAAATGAGGATGAACTCGGTTAACGGAAACACAGCCTGGCGGCACGGCCCGGCCAGGTGTAGTTTTAATTGAAACGCACACATTATACCGCTGTACCGAGCAAACCGTAAGTCAAACTAAAAAATGTTTCAAATAAAATATTTAATTGGGACCTTTATCTAAAACTTTCTCGCGAAGACTTTGTCTCTGACCAACAAATAAAAAACTTTCCAGCGGTGTGAACATTTCATGTCATTATTAAAGTACATTGTTGTAATATTGATTTTTTAAATATGAAATAGGTTTTGTAATTAATTTTATTTTACATCATAAGAATCGTATGGTTCTTATCTGCGTATCCGTGAAAGTTTCATAATTTTACATCGCTGCTAAGTGTATTAAATGACAGTGTTATTGAAGCTCGGTTTTCTCTGTTTCACGCCGCTCGGCGTTAGAGTAGACAGAGCGATTTCTAACGTTATCATTCAGGTTAGTACAACCGTGGCCGAGGGCACGGTTAAAAAAATCGTACTATACTTTAATGTATCCCCTCTCCTACTATACTACAATTATGAAGTCACAGTAAATCTGTTTAATAATTTAAATATGTTTGGGAGAAATTATGTGCCAGTTTCTGGTACCGTTTATTTTTATATAAATTAAGAATAATATTAAATAATGTTAGCTTTGTAGTTTGTAAGAATTTAATGAAGTTCATTTTTATTGCGTAGGGGTAGTTACCCCATTTAAATATATTGTTTGTAGTGACCATATTCTTTAAAAATCATGGCAATAATATGTGTAAATTAGTTACGTAAGTAGTTTATGAGAACATTATAGAAAAAGTAAGTGTATGGATTATTAATAAATTTGAAGGGTAGTTACTTCATTGCATCCCTTTGACGTAAGTAATCAAACTGCAAGCAGTTTTGTAGGTCACTTAAAAATAATATTACATAATTTAGCTTTATAGCTTGTAGGATGTTAGTTTAATTTATATTCAATATATACGGATAGCAACTACATTTCAACCACTTAGACTGTAGCAAATGAAACGTCTAAACACTCCTGGCAATGGTATGGATAAACTCCGAAATTTTTAGGGAAATCTGTCGAATAGTTTTTACTTTCTCCACCCTATGCGTAGTATATGGAGAAAGTATTGTTTTCGTAAAAATGTTCGAAATTGAATTTTCAGTTGAATTATCTGTTTTGGTGCTCCCAGAACCCCAAAAAATTGTTTAGTGCAATTATCTGTGTTGCCCCTGCTCCCTGAACCCAAAAATATTTTTAGTGGAATTTTTTGTTTTGGTGCTCCCTGAACCCAAAAAAGTGTTTTTAGAGTGGTGTCTGTCTGTATGTATACACGACCAGAGAGGACACTATTGGTCCGAATTTCATGAAATTTGGTATGTAGGTCCTAAACCCTAATATCTCCAGGCGTTTTTTTCTCTCATTTTTTTGGAATTTGTAATTTTTAAGGGTAATTTACCCCTAAAAACCCATAAAAAACGACAAAAATGCAAATTTCTCAAAAACGGCTCTAACGATTTTAATCAAATTTTCAGTATTTATAGTGCTTAAGATGCCAAACAAAATGACACCACCCGCTTTTATCAAAACTTCGGGTAAATGTTTAAAAATAAACAAGTTTGTGTAGTCAATCTAGCATCGCGGCGGCGGCCGCACGGGGTAGCGCCACGGTAGCGAGCACGGCCAGTAATTCAAAGGTCGCGCGATCGAATCCCGCCTGGGACAATAATTTTTTTATACGATTGACGTAGGTAGAATATTATTTTTTTGTTTTGTTCTAAAAAGTAGTAAATAAAATGATTAAAAACAATATTATTTTGACTACAGTAAGTTTTGAGAAAGTTTGTGTCAGTTAACTGATACCGTTTATTTTTTGAGTCCATATTGGAAAAAGAAACAAACATTCCCTTTATTATTTTTGTTATTGAAAATAAGTTAACAAAACTTTATACATAGCTTGTGTTTCATATCTTAATATCTTGCTTCGTTTCAAAGTAACGGGCAATCAGAGTTCTGAAAAACGATATTGTTATCATAGCATCAAAGCAGGTTATTAATTTGTTAAAATTAGGAATAAGAAGGTTGTATGTTATTTTCCAGAAATTTGATTGCCATTTACTTTGAAACGAAGCAAGATATTAAGCTCTTCCAGTTTGCGCCATTGTGTTTCTCTTTTAATAAGCTTTTTAATGGTGTGATGCATGACCTACCTTTATATTTGAAATTTTTAAACCCCCTAATTTTGCCCCCCAAGCCCTCCAAAATCATAGGTCAGATACGTCAAAACATTTTTCCTGTTATGCAACACAAGATATACAAAAAGTTTTGTTAACTTATTTTCTGTAAAAAAAATAATGAGGGGGGGGGGGGTTAAAGGTTCTGTATGAACACCCTGTATAGAGATAGTAACTCATTTTATATACTAAACATATTAGATTTTTAATATTATTTGCCCTCCTAGTTGTCTACACCTTCAAAACTACTTAACCCTGAAATGTATTACTTACTTAACCCCCATCTATTCTAATATTATAAAGAGGTAAAGTTTGTTTTTTTGTTTGTTTGTTTGTATGTAGGGGGTAATCTCTGGCACTACTGAACCGATTGAAAAAATAGTATTACTAATAAAAAGCTACACTATCCCTGAGTAACATAGGCTATAATTCATTTCGGTGAAAACCTTTCTTTATTTCAATGTATTTGTAAATTTAGAAAAATTCTTAGGTTAGGCCTAGAATGATAAATCAACACATGTATTTACATTTACTACCATAGCAACCAATTGAATAAAATAACAGATAACATAGCTGCTTCAATATCTTTATATCTTTATATATAATACGTGAAGCCGTTTTTTGTAAACACAACTCCTCCCTTATTTCTGGACCAATTTTAATGTTTGAGGTTTCAAAAAATTATTCGTCTCATTTCGTAGTTTTGCAATAAGGTTTTAGATGTCAAAAATTCTTATCCTTAATGGCGTGAGCTAATCTCAAAGGTCGGGTTTTCCCCATAAGATTAACATGGAAAATATTTAAAAACCATTTCTATACAAAACA
>JAGFPH010003138.1:83271-98841 GCA_018207615.1 Philaenus spumarius | reverse complement strand
GCAAAAACTTCGCACAGGTTAGCTAGGGTTCCAACAGGGAGTTGGGGGAGTGGGGGGTTGGCGTGCGGAGCACGCAGGGGTCTCCCCTAGTTATTCAAAATTGCAAGAAGTGTGCATTCAACATGAATATAAACAACACACACTAAATTACTGTTAGACATGTAATACATTGTAAAGTTAATCTTGATAAATAAAATCAATTGAATTCTGTAATGTTAATTAATCTTAACAAATAAAATTAATCGAATGCGTACAATAAACAAAGTGTCTCTGTTGTAGGAAAAATTTAATATGTAATTCGACCATAAAGTGTCTTTATCGCTTTCGAGAAATTACCGCGTCGCGTGGTAACTTTTTCCTCTGAAGCGATAAAAACTTACTTTACGCTCTTAATACATAAATAACTATTAAAGCTAGTTTAATCTTAATAAAATACCAGATAACATTATTTGTAGGGTACCGTACCTTTAAAGCAAAAAGGTATATCTGTCACAGTAGATTTTCTCCAAAACGGACAAAGATATCACAATGAAATTTTGCGTAATTATAAAACATGCTAACCCGCGTGTTCCCATAGTCAGAACTCAAATTGTTTACTATGAATTTTGGGGGAAAAAATTTTGAAATCCCCAAAAAGAATTATTTATGATCCAAGAACTTGTTCAACTTAAGACTCTACCGTACCTCCCTCATTTTTAATTTGTATCTTCCTTGCGAGCAGCGGATGGATATAGTAGAATACTCCATCATGCTACTTTTATGTTTGTTTCTGCAAAAAAATCTATTTATGCCACTAATTTATACCCTGTTTATGTCTCTTTCTTATCTAACATACGTCTCTTTACATAATTATTGAATGTTGTTTCTTATGTGAAGGAGCTTGCCCTTGGGCGTGCAGAGAGTCTTCTACTCGGTGCTCAGAGGTGGGGAGGGGGGGAGGGAGCAATTCGGGCTCTGAAATTTGTTAAAACCGATTAAGCCTCCTCACCAAGATATCCTTCAAGCGCCAAAATACCTATACTTACTAATTTGAGTATAAAGCTAGTGTTCTAGATGTCGTCAGATTTCATATTCCAGGGTCTGGGGAAGTTGGAGCCCCCCGCCTCTCCATTCACCATCACTGCATAAGAGTAGTATTAAACCAAAACAGGTTTCCTGTTTTCCGTGTTATCCCTTCGTAAAAAATAAATCGCAGTGCATTGGCTTTGGAAAGCCATTAAAGAAACATTAATCACCTTTATGTATTGCTTTACAAGTAAATACCGTTTAATTTTCCAATGCAACTAACGAAAATATAACATTTTCCACAAATAAAATTCCTGTCGTTCATGCAAAAAATCTAACTCTACTGCGCATGAGTCAGGATCCAGGACACCGCCAAGCCCTACACAAGACGGTACACCGCTACTTGGGACACTGCTACTTCCACTATCCTACCCCAATCCACGTGACTCTGTCTGATTATACAATAATCTGCATTTGCTTCGCCGCATGGAGTTGGTGAGCGAAGCTTGCAGGAGAATACAGTACAGGCCTTACGGGAGAATAGACATGCTACTACCATTACAGATAACATCACGTTTATTGTCATGCGGGTTGTGTCAACTGACCGAGCGTTGCATGGGAGTTGATGTTTTTGAGTTGGCTAGTACCGCTGAGACTGGCCTATGGATATGGGCGCTCTGTACTGCACGGTGAACGTGGAATCCAGTGTAGTAAGTTAAACATAATTTCTACGGGAAATTCGGTCATTTTTCTCTACTGGAGAAAAGCCCAAACAGCATTCCGTCTTGACTATTTACGCGAGGAACATTTTGAGTAATAAAGTCAAATACTTGTTTACTCGGCTCGAATAACAAAATCTCTACCTTTTGTTTGACGTGAGCGGCTAAAGGAATAGAACAATAGTCTACTGTTCTGCCGTATTCAAAGGAAGACAATGAAAATATCTGAATAACTCAAAGTTATGCACTTGCTTTAAGTGGCTGCATTCAGAACTTTGTTAACAAAAGCAGATTCCGTAAAGTATTTGGTTTTTATGTTTTGTTAAAAATAGTTTCTTTTATAATAAAAACTTCTGTATGGGGTAAAAAATGGGTGCGTGTACTTATGTACGCGCGTTAGAAGTTATACTTATTTGATATTATCTATTTATCTATTACTAGGTAACGTTTTTTATTTATTTGTACTTTTAATTAAAACACGATCACAAATCTCTCAGTAATGTGATCAATACTTTGTGCATTAAGTAAACACATTTATTATAAAAGTAGTAGCATCTCACAAATGCAATCTATTCTTTGTACATTTGTAAAACTATTTTAAAATAATAACATCTCACTAATGCAATCTATTCTTTGTACATTTGTAAAACTATTTTAAAATAATAACATCTCACAAATGCAATCTATTCTTTGTACATTTGTAAAACTATTTTAAAATAATAACATCTCACTAATGCAATCTATATTTTGTGCATTAAGTAAACATATATAACAGTAGTAACATCTCACAAATGCAATCTATTCTTTGTACATTTGCAAAACTATTTTAAAATAATAACATCTCACTAATGCAATCTATATTTTGTGCATTAAGTAAAAACGCCGAGCACCCGCCACCAAAGGAGGTATCTAACTTACCTCAATTCTGTTTGTACCTCTTTTTTTTGTAAACACATGTGAATTTTGATGTTACCTTGAGAGTGATTATTTTTTAACGCGCCTGAAGATTTATAACTTCAAAAATGTTAAAATTATTTGTCTAAGACATACTAAGCTTGTCAATATTTTAGGACAGGACAGGAAAGAAACTTTTATATTATCAACTAAAGGATACAATTATTATATGTAACACCAGCTGTTTGACTTAAAATAAAGTAAGCCTTCTGTTTAATTTTACCTAACCTAAAAATAGTTGTGAAAAATAATTATCTGATTCTAAATTAAAAAAAAAAAAAAATGATTTCAAATAAACGTGTTTTGGTTCATTGCTGGAGTACCTAAACTTATGTTAAGTTTTGATCCAAATCATCTGTTTTACTTATAACATGTAAGAACAGATGTTTTAATTGAATTATAATACAGAAATCATTTTTATTTGATTTTGGTTTGTTAATTTAACCTAAAAAGCCAGTAATTGTGAATAGTAATAACCTGATTCTAAATTTGCTAAGTTAGTTGCTATGGCAATGTGTGGTAAACACAAGTGTTGCTAAGCTTTTGATACGAACAGCTGTTTTACCTGATACAGGACGGCGAGAAGCCCTCAAATATTCACTATTTTTACGTTTTAAAATGAAAATTTAGCAAAACCCTTTCTTAGAGTGCGTTTATGCCCAATAAGAAAATACGTTTCAATTTTCGAATTTTTATATTAAGTAGTTTTTCCAAACGTTGATTCTATGTCAGTCAGTCGTCCATTCAGTCAGTACAAAACCTCTTATATACAGGGTGACAATTAAGTCTTGAGACGGTTTAATAAATATTTCGTATATAAGGAAAATTTTAAGGTAGGTGTGATTGAGGTACTTACTCTATGTAAAAATACTATTTATTAAGATTTCAAAAAAATTATCCGCCATCTTGGATCCGCCATTTTGAAAGTAACTTTGTTTTTTTAAATAGGAAGGTGGTCATGTTTCGATGTAGAATTTCAAGAAAAACCAACGGTGAAATTTGCACATCCATATCTTTAACCGTTTAAAAATGGCGGCCAAAAAACAACGAAATCGTGTTTTCCGATTTTGCTCCATTTTGCTGTACTATTTTTTTTAAATCTATATATTAATAGGCAAGCACAAAACTTGTCGTCCTTTTTTCTCAGCTTGTGTGCATCGTAGGAGAAATTCGCGCATACCGTTAGAAAG
The DNA here is from genome assembly GCA_018207615.1 of Philaenus spumarius. NCBI lineage: Eukaryota > Metazoa > Arthropoda > Insecta > Hemiptera > Aphrophoridae > Philaenus > Philaenus spumarius. The sequence continues at coordinate 94,973 of JAGFPH010003138.1, read as the reverse complement.
GTAGTGTCCTGTAGATGAGCAGAATCCCATTATAATTTACATCGGTCCTCAGGGATACGCCCCAGTGGCCCTCAAAGTTTCAATGTTAATCTTATGGAAGGTCAATCTTAAGGAAGAAGAAGAAAGATTTCTTTTGATTTTATCAGGGGCACAAAAAACAGCTGTTCGTATGAAAAGCTTAAAACAGCTGATTTTGATTAACAGCTGATTTTCAGCAAGTAAAACATTTTGTGAAAACTGTGCGCTTACTGCCTTTGTAGTATAAATCAATCTAAAGTGTATGGCTTCAAGTTGGTGGGCGATTACTGTAATTTACCGCTTGCCGATTTGAATAAACATAGATCAGCTGATTGAAGATGTTCATTGTTGCTGCAATAATCAGCTGTTTACTCCAACACCTCTAAACTTCCATCCAACCTACATATTTCTTAGAAGTATTCCCATTAACGGAAGATTTCATAACTTGAAACATTTTGTCTTAATTTTCAAGTTGGGTTTTTATTTTGGAGTACGCCTATAAGTCGAGTTTCTTTTTAACCTTAATTTATAACAACATTTATGTTATAATATGAATTACTATGATTTAGTAACTTAATATTGTTTATCATCTTAGCTCTGAAGTTGTGGTTAATCCTAAAATATTATGAAATTCGTGTGTAGAGGTAGCATGCATGGGTCTCCTTTTGCAAAAAATATGAAACCCATGTGTAGAGGTAGGGCTCTTTATAGTGACACTAAGTAACTAAATTTTGTTTTTAAATTAAATTTTATTCTTAGAGGAATAGTAATTCCTATTTATATTGTTGATAGTTGTAACTGAAAACAAATTCCAAGCAGTTTCATCGTAAAATTTCATTTTGCGATATATGTTCAGTGTTTACGCAGCTGGAACTGTGCCGGGGCAATATCGTACAAAATAAATCACTCTTTACGGAAAACATACACAAGAGGGGTGTCTCATTCTACCCCTGGAAGAGACATATATCGTGTAGCGTTCTGACATTCTTAAATTAAACAGTGTTCTCCAAAATTCAAAAACAAAACATACAGTGTTAATCGTTAAAGTTATAATGGTGTAAAAGTAGTGCAGGATTGTACGGAGAATTAGATTTGTTAGAGAATTTCCATAGGAAAGATGAGCTATTGAGTGACTCCTATGGTAAGAACTAAGGTCGGGAGTGGTAAATGACACCGATCATGGTCCCCGGAACACGTTTTGTGGAGTCATTACAAATTGTATACAGGGTGGTTATAAAGTCAATTCCCCCCTTTAACTTTTGTGTTTGTTAAAACAAACAAATATCCTTTGGGGAACGATACTAACTTAACCCAAAGTATCTTTTGAAGCAATGGGAAATTTTGAGTGTCCCCTAAAAATGGGGGATTTTGGGGTCAACTCAAAATTTTTAAATGGAACGTATGGTCATGTGATACCTCATTTTAAAGGTATATTTAAGACTAGGAAAATAACATAAAGAAAATAAAAATCGGACCACCTAAAACAAAATGGCGGCCCTAAACGTGTTGAAATAAATCGACATAAAGTTGCTAATATCTCGAAAAGGAAGAGTTTTTAGAAAACATTTCAAGGGACAAAGAATGTTTATTTCAAAGCACCTAAAAAATTGCTTCCAAATCGATTTCGTAAATAAATATGTAGGATGTAAAAAATAAAATTTACTAAATCGATTTGGAAGCAATTTTTTTAAATCAAGCACTTTGAAATCAACATTTTTTGTTTCATGAAAGTTTTTCTAAAAACTCTTCCTTTTCGAGATATTAGCAACTTTATGTCGATTTATTTCAACACGTTTAGGGTCGCCATTTTGTTTTGGGTGGTCCGATTTTTATTTTCTTTATGTCATTTTTCTAGTCTTAAATAGAACTACTTCCCATGACCACACTTCCCATTTAAAAATTTTGAGTTGCCCCCAAAATCCCCCATTTTTAGGGGACACTCAAAATTTCCGATCGCTTCAAAAGATACTTTGGGTTAAGTTAGTATCGTTCCCCAAATCCCCAAAGGATATTTGTTTGTTTTAACAACACAAAAGTTAAAGGGGGGGGGGGGGGGGGGAAGTGACTTTATAATTTTCTAAGTCGTTTGCACTAGTTCGTTAGAAAAAATCCAACAACCGGAAGCACGTTTTTGACCGGAAGTAAACGTTTTTGAGATTTTTCGAACCACAACGAAACTTTAGGGTTTTATCTAAAACAACCCCGTTTGGTTCCCACCAAAATCAATCAAAACTTAAAAGACCATAAAAGCGAACGGTTAAAATTCACGTGAGGATTTTACTTTGGGGGCATCTTCTTTGGAGGCCGAATGGTTGAGGTGCAAGCACGCAAAAAGCAGTTCATGATCCGAGCCCGCAAGGTCGAGATGTAAACTAGCAAAGTGAGTTATTCCGCTGCGAGCGGAACAAAGCAAAGCGTCAACCAGGACTGGAGGCTGAGGAGCAAACAAATTCTACTAATATACTCGTATTTCGTACCCGAATGCAGCTATTCAGCGCCTTCCTGAGTAGACCAATTTCCCAAATAGTTTTTGAAAGGAAAAAACATATAAACTGAATTTTGTAAATTCACTCAACTCACGCCAGCGGTTCAGCTGCGTGATCAAATTATTACCATAGCAACCAATAACAATTATTGCTTTTTATTATTTACGCACAAAATAACAGGTAAAACAGCTTATTAGCGAATTTCCATAGGAAAAATGAGCTATTGCAGTGGCCCTTATGGTGAGACCCAAGGTCGGGAGTAGCAAATGAGCACCGATCATGGTCCCCAGAACATGTGTTCGCACTCTAGCGGTCGCATTTTAAGTCCGATTTGGTCCAAATTTGGTACACGTGTTGGTTGTGTAAGTGGCTCGGACGAGTTCGTTAGCCAAAAAAATCCAGCAACCGGAAGTAAGTTTTTTGACCGGAAGTAACTATTTTTTGAGATTTTTACTAAGAGAATGAATTTTTTTTAGAGTTTTTTCTAAAAGTATACATTTAAGATGTTATTCTGCACATTTTGTTTTTTTACGCGACCTTATAGCTCGCTTGGTTCCCCCAAAATCGATCAAAACGTGAAATACCATAGAAGTACCCGGTTCAAAGAAAATGTGGTGGATTCTAGCTTGGGGCGGGCGTGCGAAGCACGCAATGCTTTTTGTGTTGAAAATACCCCTAATACGAGGTTTGGCGTGCGAAGCACGCAATGCATTGTGTATTGAAGACAATCCCAATATGTGGAATGGCGTGCGAAGCACGCAATGCTTTGTGTATTGAAGACAATCCCAATATGTGGAATGGCGTGCGAAGCACGCAATGCTTTGTGGATTGAAGACAATCCCAATATGTGGAATGGCGTGCGAAGCACGCAATGCTTTGTGGGATGGCGTGCGAACAATTTTGCAGCTATTCAGCACCGTCGTGAATAGACCTATTTCCCAAATTGTTGGTCGAAACCCTAAAATATCGGTCTATAAACTTAATTTTGGAAATTTGCTCTACTCACGTCAGCGGTTCAGCTGCGTGGTCGAATTATTAAGATATGCAGTTTCACTAAAGAAATCTAATTTTAGGTTATGCCTACAGTATATGTTTGACATGATTGAACTGCAGTATGTGTTTTCAATATAAATTTACATAATTCAGTACAGTCTGTATTAACCTGATCGTCTCTAATATCCTTAACTCCTCATGTGGCGTATGGCTTCCTCTGATGCAATTGACTCGCTAGTGTTCTTTTATCCTTCCAGGTGAAGGTATAGGGGCCAGTGAAATGTACGATATTTTTTGGCTGCCTGGAGAGACAGCTGCAACTTTGCAAGTTTACGTGGATTTAATGGTAGCCTTCTGACTGGACATACGTTTGACTTCAGTGCTCTTGAAATCGAGGTGGCTTCTTTCGCTACCGGTAATTCCCCAATGCCAGGCTTTCTTGGGTTTTTTCTACCTCGTGCAGCTGACCCTTTCTTCTGACTGCTTAGCTGTTTCTAAAGACATTATATTCTTAGAGGTTTAGTGTAAAGCCCTGGAATTTGCAAAAAGCGTGGGTATATTTTCAACTTCTGGCTAGTAACAATGACTACAACTTAAGTTGTAGTCATTGCTAGTACTTAGAGAACATTCCGTTTGGCTTGGACGCAACGACCCTGGTAGCAGGTTTGTAACCCGCATTAAATTAACAATATTAACAAATCGTATCCTCTGCGCATTGCAAACATGAATTGGTGATTCTTTGCTACCTGAATTGAGTACAAAATGTAAATAAAGATAATGACCAATTCGAAACCAAATGTTTTACAGCATAATTGATTGCCCAAGATTGTCGGATTAAAGTATTTCGGTCTCTAATTGGCGTGTAACGGTTTGAATCTACATCACGGAAGCACCGTACGTACATTTATACCGGTGTTATGCAAACGATGTATTTACCTAAACATTTAACAAACATAAACGAATGTCGGTGATCAGATTAGAGTCGAAAATGTTCCATCTCTTGTTAATGATTGCATTGAACAATCCTGCTCTCTCTCTCTCTCTCTCTCTTCCCCATTGGCCGGCTCTAAATACAAAGCGCGTTAATTTGCAAGCCTGATGAGACGAGCTTATGCAAATCCAGAGGAAACCGTTTGCAAGTATTGATACCGTTCTTTTTTTAATTTTTCTGGGAGGATGATGAACTTTGGATGAACTTGCCCCACAATTACCGATATTATATTTAGAACACGTTTAACGAGTTTATCTCTTTTCCTACGATGGCTAAGGAATGTTTCTACCTCTACGTTTTGTTGTTGAAATTATTCACGGTACTCACCTAAAACGTAGAAAAATTACATATTTTAACGAATTTTGTTTGTTTTATAACTGGCATTGGTGAACTAATTTCATTTTCTCCAATTTATTTATTTTTGGTGTTCCTTAGAGAACACAAGCGCAGGTCCTAATCGAATTGCTGGTTTGGTTTTGTTCGTTTCGTTACTCTTTCGTCTCCAACTGGTCAACTGGCAGCAATCAAAACGCAATTCAACCAAAGCCTGTCTTGGCAGTACAACTTGTTCCACGAAAACTGTTTCACAAATTACTACTCAGCTACATTTATCTCAGAAATTTACAACTTCGTAACGGTTTGCAACTTACTTATCTTATAATTCTGATTGACCGACTGATTCATAACCAACGTAGAGAGAAAACTATGATAGCTGGGCCTTAAAATGTTCAGGGTACCTTCATACTACTATGTAAAAGTGCACTATGAAAGGATTTTGTAAAATATTGATTTTAAGGGTTGAAATTGGTCAAAATTCGGGGGTTCACTCCCAACCCTACAACAGATAAAACAGCTGATTTAAATCTAAAGCTTAGCAACACAATTCTAGGTGTGGCCTATTCTGAACCAACACGCGTTTGTTGAATACATTTACATTTATTACCATAGCAACCAACTTAGAAAATTTAGAATCACTTAGTTATTTTTCACACCAACAGTTTTTTTTTTACGTTAGGTTAACAAAATAAAAACAAACAAAAGAAAAAGGCTTACTGTATTATTAGCGAATTTCCATAGGAAAAATGAGCTATTGCAGTGGCCCTTATGGTGAGACCCAAGGTCGGGAGTAGCAAATGAGCACCGATCATGGTCCCCAGAACACGTTTTGGGGTGTCATTAAAATTCATATATATATATGTATATATATATATGTATATATATAAATACACCTATCTATTTGGCGGCCGTCAAAAAGTAAGCCATTTGGCTGCCACCCTTTAGAGAAGAGTATATCCATGTTTTAACTTGCTAAATTGATTGTGAACTTCTACGGATAACTATATTATATTTTTATTAATTTATGACTCCTTTAAGATCATGTTTCAATATTGGTGCTATTTGGCAGCAGCAAGATTGCGGCGATTCGGCGCAGCGTGAATATAGGTCCCTTTTGGCTGCCATATGTGTTTGGTATGGGTACATTTAGCTGCCGGCAGTGTTGTCAAGTCGAACAGGTGTATATCTCGACTATTCGGCTGCCGGTGTCAAACCTACATAAAAGGACATTTTAAGCAACTATAAATTTTTAAAAGTGTTTTTAATTATATTTTCTTAGAAATCTTTCATAATTTTCTGGGAAAATTATTTCTGTATGGCTAAATGAACTTAGCTGTGTGCTTTTCTTTAATTTAAACTTCTGGTTTGATCTCCAAAGAAACCAGCTTGTATATCTTCACTCATAATGCCCTTCCTTTTTTTTTTTAATAACCTATATAGAAAATTAGTAATTAGGAACTTTTAAAATTAAAACTGCCATGTAATAATTTGTTTATTGCTGGACAAATTAAATTGCATAAAGCATGAACAACAGGAAATAAAAAACAAAATAAGTAAGTCTAGTAATAACGAACACTTATATAATAGAAGTGATGACAAGCTCTTCTTCTTTCACTCAAAAACTCTTTTAAATTGTAGTAAGTCTTAGTTTTTAACAATGTCTTGAACCCTTTCCTTTTGAACTTGTTGGTAAATGGCTAAAAAAGGTTTTCATACTTTAAATGGTATGTCTTTTATTATTTGATATTTTGTGATTTGGTATAGCCACTTTATTTGTATTCTTCAAAATTTTTATATTGAAGTATTCTTTTAAATATTCTAAATATTTTTTGGAACAAAATATATTATAACATATAAATAGATGTAAGGGTTAATAATTAGTTTTATTTAAAGATAGTCTTGCAAGAATAATTTTGCCTTTTTTCCTGCTCGAATGGATTTCTGTTTTTGTAAAATAAATAGGTTTTGGATATTAGAATTTAAGTTGCCCCAAATTATAATAGGATAGCTCAATTTAGGGGTAATTAAACAATTATACACCGATAGTAATGCAGTTTTTGTACAAAATGTCAATAACCTTCTGATAAGAAAAATATTTGATGAAATTTAATTACTCAAAGAGTTTAGATGTTCTTAAAATGTAATGTTGTTGTCTAGTTAATTGTATTATTTTGTTATATAAATTGGTCATAATATGAACAGTCACTTGCGTTTCCTTTGAAATACCCATAATACATTTTGAGGAAGCTTAAGTGTTTTCGGAGTAGATTTATAACTATTTACATTCTCTATCATTAAAGCTAAAATTTCCAGTTTAACATACTAATTTCAAAGGGGAGGAGATAAATAACTAACTTTGTTTTGTTTATAATTAATTGTAACATCCCTAGCTATGATTACATATTTTACTAACAATCTCTTAATGAATATTTATGTTTATTAATAATAATTAATTGTAACATCCCTAGCTACGATTATATATTTTACTAACAATCTCGTAATGAATATTTATGTTTATTAATAATAATAAATTGTAACATCCCTACCTACGATTATATATTTTACTAACAATCTCGTTATGAATATTTATGTTTATTAATAATAACTGTAACATTCGTAGCTACGATTATATATTTTACTACCAATCTCGTTATGAATATTTATGTTTATTAATAATAATTTTATTGTAAATCCCTAGCTACGATTATATAGTTTACTAACAATCTCGTAATGAATATTTATGTTCATATTATTATGCTAATAATAATTGTAGCATCCCTAGTTACCATTATTAAATACATAAAGTTATTTATGTACATCGTAGGAATAATTCATTTTGGTCTGTGACACAAATAATAGTTTATTATAAGTTACAATAACATTGTAGACAGCAAACTAGTTGAACCCTCTGTTACGTATATACACACGGACAACTAAGTTCTTATGAATACAGTTACTAAACCTAATTTTGAAGGTAAAAACATTGTTTATTAATTATATTTTTGCAATGCAGATGAAATTATCCGAATGCACCCTTCGCATTTTAGCATTTTTAATTTTCCTAAATTCCATAATTCCTCCCGTAAGGTCTCGGAACAGAGTCTCCTATTTTTGGAGTTACCCGTATGGTAACCCTAAATAAATATAGTAGTCATAGTAGTGTCTACAGTTGTAGAGAAAACACCGGCAGAGTGTCGAACCGGGGCCTCTCGTCAACTATCAGACCTTCTCAGTCATGTTACGATATTATTCGTCCATCTTCTCGGCTGTATTTAAAATCATTGGGCTTGCACAGTCTTATCAAACAAACCTGTGGTCATCGGTTTAATTAACCACTATTTCAAGCTAGGCCTAACGTTAAATCATTTTAATCTAAATTTCTTGACGAACGTAATTATACATTATTGTTTTATTATTTTTTTTCTGTTTAAACATAGTTTTTACTAAAGAAAAGGACAATTTGTGTTTAGTGGGTCTCGGCCGGTATTTAAGCGTTTTGTTGATCTTCAGTAGGCTATTCCATACTAAAATAAGTCACTATCGTATATATTATAAAACCAATATTGACATACAATACTAGTGTACACGTTAGTGTAATTTATTTATTGCAGTTAATTGGATGTGTTTTGTTCAATATTATTTGGACAAGTTTACAAGATACAATCATATGAATACAATTTTTCTAAATAGTAGGCCTGTGGAGTGTGACCCGTGAAGGGCCTACCGATTTTTTGCTCGCAATACTCGGGTGACTCGGAGAGCCCTTCTCCCCGATCGGCTTAGTTCTTGGTATTTATCTACCGTATGATTTTCCTATGTCATACTGTACAAATATAATTAAATAAAGTTATCGTAAAAAAAATTTTGAAATGACTTTGTTACTGAATAAAATAAATCAATAGGGAATAAAAAGATACGCAAAGTAATACAGGAAATAATAGGATACATCATATCGGTCTTCAAAGATTTAAATCCAGTTGTCTGATCCATGAAATCACCACTTCATCAAGCTCGTGTTGACGAGCTAGTCCCCCTGGTGTAGTACTTAAAGGGCAATCATTCTATGTGACTCATTGTCTGCGTATCGGTCCGGGACCTGGCCCCTTTTATATTTCCAGGAGTTGCACCTACTTTATGAAACGATTGACGATATTTGAATTAATGGTAGAAAGTTATTGGCCGCCGAACTAGTTTCCGTGGTATTGGCCGAGTACACCCGAAGTGGTACGTCCCGTATGCAGCAATTGACCGAAAATGCCTGAGGGCACCACTACCCCCCCCCCCCCCCTATTTCCTAATACCCTTATCATTTATTCACCTACAATAAAATGAGTTGTTTAATCACAAAGTAAACCCTCTCTTAACCGAAAACCTTTTAACAGAAGTAGTGTTTGACCGAAACGAACAAAAAGTCATCCACAAAGTATTATTTTTGAAATTATGCTTTCCATTGAATTGTTTGGAACTGGACTAGCTAAAAGTAGAAAGTGACATGTAGTGGGAGGAACGACTGATGGATGGGTATATTGACCATGATGCAAAGATGGTCAATGATTAGAAGATGGTCAATGCAAAGAAATTTTTATTTCATTAATTTTATAAAGTATACGTGGTAATTAAGTGTATACTATTTATTTATAAATCTAATCATAATGTAAGGTAATTACAAGTGTTCTGTATTCTTTTTATTTACTGAAAAATGACAGACATATTGACCGCTACTTAAATGTACTGACTGGGGCCGGGTTTGTAAGCTGTGTGAAAGTACGACACGAGTGTCCGGCGAAGGTAGTTCATGCATTGACCATGTATTTGTTAACCATTTTTATTTCGATAGAGTGCAGGCTGTAGTAATTCAAACCCACGTCACGGACCATTACAGCACAGCGCTTGGGTAAACCAGTTCGAGCTGATTTCGGTGACTGTTTCGAAGTCTCCATTCACGACTTTTTTTTCGATAAAAAAGAATTTGTTAAATTATTGACTAATCAAAAATGAGAATCTGTAACATGTTCGCAGGATATCCGAATTATCTCTTTGGTTTTTAAATCTCTTATTCACGAACTTGTACGCGGTTCAACAAAAAGAACTTCATCGCTCAAATCACATAATAAAAAATTAAAACCTTGGACTGCTAGTAGTCTTATTCGATCTATTAGAAACACAGATAAACTCGCAAAATTAGTAAAGAAACAACCTTTTAATACGGTCCTTACAGCATATTTTAAAACTTATAGGAACCAATTAAACACTATTATAAACGGAATTATAAACGTACAGTTAAACGGAATTTTTATAGAGACAAATTAATTCATTGTAGAAATAATCCAAAACGTCTTTGGGAAATTATAAACGATTTGAGTGGTAGCGGTAGCAGTAAGAAATGTTTTCCAATAAAACAATATTTGCAAGGTTCCCAATCAGACATAAACACAGACACATATAAACAAGTTGCTAATGAATTTAACTCGTACTTCTTCAGCGTCAGATATAGTTTAGCGTTATCTATCGACTCAGGTGGTGAACCTATAATAAGGGACGATAACTATGAGACGTTATCTGATTTCACTTTGCGTACTGTTACTGGATACGACATAACACGATATACAAACAGTTTGCGGGGTAGCTCTGCACCTGGCTGCGATGGCATCTCAGCGTCCCTTCTTAAAGACAACATTGATCTCAATTTCAACATATTAGCCCACGGATTGTAGAATTTTAACAATTAATTACATTAGGTACAATACCTGCTTTATCGGTTTTTTTTTCAACCAATAAAATCACTTGGTGATTACTGCAGTTACAGGAAACCTACGTGCCCATCTTCAGATCACAGAAAAATCTTTTCCAAGTCGTCAAAACAAAACAAAGTCATCACATAAACACGGTGTCGTAGTAAACGTCTTATCGTGGACCTGTCAACAAGACTAGCCTAATGCAGGCAGACTTGGGATTAACGATTAAAATTAATCGTTAGTTTTAAATGGTTTAACTTTTAACTCTTAATCGTAAAAATATTGGTTAACGATTAAAACTAACGTCAGTCATCGAATTTCTGCGAAAGAAAACCACGCCCGAAAATAATTTTCTCTAGTTGTTATGACATAACCAGAGTTAAAACGTATTTGATCAAAATTAAAACAAAGGCATTTCTTAGCGACTCAAAAAAAAAAACGTAATCTCGGGAAACGTTCATTCTGAAAATGTCAACAATTCGTTACCTATCTATGAAATTAAGTTTTTTGTTACTTTTCCAGTTTTGCTATGGTAGATACCCTGATTCTATTTATAGACACGGTACCAAACAAACCCTTACTACAGCTGGTGGTTGTCCTTGAGCAACGTCACCGTCTTGGGCACAATAATAACTACAGTAACAAACTAACTCTACTGCCTATGATATATGAATACAAATAACATAAATACCGTTACTTAACAAACAATGTTCAAAATATTTTACCCCGAAAAAATTTTACTTAAGTCAGACTTAAAAAATGTCTAGGCGGAGATTTCGCCGATCGAAGGATTAACCGATCATCAATCTTAGTTACAGTATTACAACTACGAAAACAAACCAAACACATTATTCTTCTTTTTTAAGATACCGGTACTATGATTTTTATGTAGCAGACACTTTTTGAACGATATTTCGAGTTAAATCATTGAAAACGGCTTAGCTCTGGGTAACGGACTGGTGGACTACTGTCCGTACTACTGGAACATCTGGAAGTGGATTTGTCTGCTTCCTGCTTCTGGTATAGTCCCGTTCAAAATCATAAAATACAGCGCTGGAACCAAACGAATCTGAAACGCTTTTTGAAACATCTGTAGATAGAAGCAGGTAATATTGTGTCCTGCCAAAGCCGATGTTTACAATG
>JAGFPH010003138.1:29363-56857 GCA_018207615.1 Philaenus spumarius | reverse complement strand
CCGAGCCGGGGTTGGGACGCGGAGCGTCCAGGGGCAGAGCCCCTAGTTAAGATTTAAAAAAATGTATCCGCCATCTTAGATCTGCCATTTTAAATGTAACTTTGTTTTTTTTTTTAATAGGAAGGTGGTTTGTCGTACATCATTTCGATGTAGAATTTCAAGAAAACACCAAAGTGAAATTTGCACATCCATATCTTCAACCGTTTACGTGTTTTCCGATTTTGCTCCATTTTGCTGAACTATTTTTTTTTAAATACTAATTATTATACATTTTGGATTTATAATTTATATAGATAATTTTAACCAGTAAGTAAAAAATTTTTTGAAAACTGTGCGCTTACTGCCTTTGTAGTATAAATCAATCTAAAGTGTATGGCTTCAAGTTGGTGGGCGATTACTGTAATTTACCGCTTGCCGATTTAAATAAACATAGATCAGCTGATTGAAGATGTTCATTGTTGCTACAATAGTCAGCTGTTTAATCCACCACCTCTAAACTTCCATCCAACCTACATATTTCTTAGAAGTATTCCCATTAACGGAAGATTTCATAATTTGAAACATTTTGTCTTAATTTTCACGTTGGGTTTTTATTTTGGAGTACGCCTATAAGCCGAGTTTCTTTTTAACCTTAATTTATAACTACATTTATGTTATAATATGAATTACTATGATTTAGTAACTTAATATTGATTGCCATCTTAGCTCTGAAGTTGTGGTTAATCCTAAAATATTATGAAATTCGTGTGTAGAGGTAGCATGCATGGGTCTCCTTTTGCAAAAAATATGAAACCCATGTGTAGAGGTAGGCCTCTTTATAGTGATACTAATTAACTAAATTTTGTTTTTAAATTACATTTTATTCTTAGAGGAATATTAATTCCTATTTATATTGTTGATAGTTGTAACTGCAAACAAATTCCAAGCAGTTTCATCGTAAAATTTCATTTTGCGAAATATGTTCTGTGTTTACGCAGCTGGAACTGTGCCGGGGCAATATCGTACAAAATAAATCACTCTTTACGGAAAACGTACACAAGAGGGGTGTCTCATTCTACCCCTGGAAGAGACATATATCGTGTAGCGTTCTGACATTCTTAAATTAAACAGTGTTCTCCAAAATTCAAAAACGAAACATACACAGTGTTTGTTCATCGCGAAAGTTATAATGGTGCAAAAATAGTGCAGCATTGTACGGATAATTAGATTAGTTAGAGAATTTCCATAGGAAAGATGAGCTATTGAGCGACTCCTATGGTAAGAACTAAGGTCGGGAGTGGTCAATGACACCGATCATGGTCCCCAGAACACGTTTTGTGGTGTCATTATAGATTGTATACAGGGCGGTTATAAAGTCAATTCCCCCCTTTAACTTTTGTGTTTGTTAAAACAAACAAATATCCTTTGGGGAACGATACTACCTTAACCCAAAGTATCTTTTGAAGCAATGGGAAATTTTGAGTGTCCCCTAAAAATGGGGGATTTTGGGGTCAACTCAAAATTTTTAAATGGGAAGTATGGTCATGTGATACCTCATTTTAAAGGTATATTTAACACTAGGAAAATAACATAAAGAAAAGAAAAATCGGACCACCTAAAACAAAATGGCGGCCCTAAACGTGTTGAAATAAATCGACATAAAGTTGCTAATATCTCGAAAAGGAAGAGTTTTTAGAAAACATTTCAAGAGAAAAAAATGTTTATTTCAAAGTGCTTGACCTAAAAAATTGCTTCCAAATCGATTTTGTAATTAAAGATGTAGGATGTAAAAAATACAATTTACGAAATCTATTTGGAAGCAATTTTTTTAAGTCAAGCACTTTGAAATAAACATTTTTTGTCTCATGAAAGTTTTTCTAAAAACTCTTCCTTTTCGAGATATTAGCAACTTTATGTCGATTTATTTCAACACGTTTAGGGCCGCCATTTTGTTTTGGGTGGTCCGATTTTTATTTTCTTTGTCATTTTTCTAGTCTTAAATAGACCTACTTCCCATGACCATACTTCCCATTTCAAAATTTTGAGTTGCCCCCAAAATCCCCCATTTTTAGGGGACACTCAAAATTTCCGATTGCTTCAAAAGATACTTTGGGCTAAGTTAGTATCGGTCCCCAAAGGATATTTGTTTGTTTTAACAAACACAAAAGTTAAAGGGGGGGGGGGGGTGACTTTATAACCATCTTCTATAATGTGTTCGCATTCTAACTGCTGCATTGTACGTCAGATTTTGTCAAAATGTGGTACACACAAGTCGTTTGCACGAGTTCGTAAGAAAAAAATCCAACAACCGGAAGCACGTTTTTTGACCGGAAGTACACGTTTTTGAGATTTTTCGAACCACAACGAAACTTTAGAGTTTTATCTAAAACAACCCCGTCTGGTTCCCACCAAAATCGATCAAAACTTAAAATACCATAAAAGCGCCCGGTTAAAATTCACGTGAGGATTTTACTTTGGGGGCATCTTCTTTGGAGGCCGAATGGTTGAGGTGCAAACACGCAAAAAGCAGTTCATGATCCGAGCCCGCAAGGTCGAGATGTAAACTAGCAAAGTGAGTTATTCCGCTGCGAGCGGAACAAAGCAAAGCGTCAACCAGGACTGAAGGCTGAGGAGCAAACAAATTCTACTAATATACTCGTATTTCGTACCGGTATGCAGCCATTCATCTCTTTCCTGAGTAGACCAATTTTCCAAATAGTTTTTGAAACCATAATACATACAAACTGAATTTTGGAAATTCACTCAACTCACGCCAGCAGTTCAGCTGTGTGATCAAATTATTACCATAACAACCAATAACAATTAATTATTGCTTTGTATTATTTGCGCACCCAATAACAGGCAAAACACCTTATTAAGATATGCAGTTTCACTAAAGAAATCTAATTTTTGGTTATGCCTACAGTATATGTTTGCCTTGATTGAACTGCAGTATGTTTCAATATAAATTTACATAATTCAGTACAGTCTATATTAACCTGATCGTCTCTAACATCCTTAACTCCTCATGTGTCCTATGGCTTCCTCTGCAATTGACTCCCACTCGCTAGTGTTCTTTTATCCTTCCAGGTGAAGGTATAAGGGCCAGTGAAATGTACGATATTTTTTGGCTGCCTGGAGAGACAGCTGCAACTTTGCAAGTGTACGTGGATTTAATGGTAGCCTTCTGACTGGACATACGTTTGACTTCAGTGCTCTTGAAACCGAGGTGGCTTCTTTCGCTACCTTTAATTCCCCAATGCCAGGCTTTCTTAGGTTTTTTCTACCTCGTGCAGCTCACCCTTTCTTCTGACTGCTTAGCTGTTTCTAAAGACATTATATTCTTAGAGGTTTAGTGTAAAGCCCTGGAATTTGCAAAAAGCGTGGGTATATTTTCAACTTCTGGCTAGTAACAATGACTACAACTTAAGTTGTAGTCATTGCTAGTACTTAGAGAACATTCCGTTTGGTTTGGACGCAACGACCCTGGTAGCAGGTTTGTAACTCACTTTAAATGAACAATATTAACAAATCGTATCCTCTGCGCATTGCAAACATGAATTGGCGATTCTTTGCTACCTGAATTGAGTACAAAATGTGAATAAAGATAATGACCAATTCGAAACCAAATGTTTTACAGCATAATTGATTGCCCAAGATTGCCGGATTAAAGTATTCTGGTCTCTAATTGGCGTGTAACGGTTTGAATCTACATCACGGAAGCACCGTACGTACAATTATACCGGTGTTATGCAAACGATGTATTTACCTAAACATTTAACAAACATAAACGAATGTCGGTGATCAGATTAGAGTCGAAAATGTTCCATCTCTTGTTAATGACTGCATTGAACAATCCCGCTCTCTCTCTCTCTCTTCCCCATTGGCCGGCTCTAAATACAAAGCGCGTTAATTTGCAAGCCTGATGAGACGAGCTTATGCAAATCCAGAGGAAACCGTTTGCAAGTGTTGATACTGTTCTTTTTTAATTTTTCTGGGAGGATGATGAACTTTGGATGAACTTGCCCCACAATTACGATATTATATTTAAACCAAGTTTAAAGTGTTTATCTCTTTTCCCACGACAGCTAAGGAATGTTTCTACTTCTACGTTTGAAATTATTAATGGTACTCACATAAAACGTATCAAAATTACATATTTTAACGAATTTTGTTTAATTTATAACTGGCTTTGGTGAACTAATTTCATTTTATCCAATTTATTTATCCTTAGAGAACACAAGCGTAGTCTCTAATCCAATTGCTGGTTTGGTTTTGTACTTTTCGTTATTCTTTCGTCTCCACTAGGTCAACTGGCAGCAATCAAAACGCAATCCAACCCAAGTCTGTCTTGTAGCCCAGTCGGTATAGGTTACAACTACCAGTAATTTGCAATACGGCTGAATTTTTTTTATAAGTACATTAAAGTATGTAGATTAACATAAAAAAAAGTTTACCAGTCTATCGATTTCCCAAAGTCGAAAAAAAATCGATTATCATTTTTTTTCCGATTATCCTTAATATTTCGAGCTGGGATGAAGATAGAGGAAAATAAAAAATACCACCGTGTAGGGGAGGTATTTTTAAACAAAAAAGGACGTATGTATTTATTTCGTCCGAGCAATGGTTTGTCTGGAAAAAATTCGATAATGCAGGTATGTATTTTGCAGCAGGGGAAATCACTAAAAGGGAACATCTTATTCATATATGAAGCGTTGGCTCATTCTAAATTGGCCGAATTTTAATAAATCGAATTGAAACTTGACATAGGAGTTAAAATATATATTTTAAACATTTATGCTGAGTCTCAGCTTGTTATCTTGAAAATTACCCGATCTAGGAGTCGATTTCGATTATCGATTTTACTAGTACCGGACTCACGAACTAATTTCAATCTATTCCAGTTTCGTCAATTTTTGGAATATCAACATCAAATTTGTTTTACAAGTTGAGTACACCAGTATAAATATTCATAGTAAGTATGAACGATTTTTTTAATGTTATTTTTAAAAACGAGGCGCTTGAAAATGGTCTTCGGTTTTATCTATCTCGTTTTAACTATAACACTTTTGGATTCAACGACTCCATTTTCGACATTTTTTAACATATCGATTTAAAAATTGGTACAGAAGTTAAAAACACAATTGTTTTTTGCTACACTTATTGTAAAAACTATATTAAAAAAATTGACTAATCTGCAGCCGATTAACTCAAGCGTTTTGATGAAAAATCTAAAAAGGTCTAAAATTATACTTTTTTAAGTTACTTGTGCTTTGAAAAGTAAATAATAAAAAAGGTTTATACTCTTTGATCTTGTTTGAATCTATATATTTAACTTGTAAAAAAACTTTCAGTTTGATATTTTGAAAATTTTCTAAACTGGAGCTGTTTAAAATGAATTGAAGGGTCCGGTACTCCTAAAATCGAGAAACCCATTAATAAGTCAAGTGGCTCTAGATCGGGTAATTTTCAAGATAACAAGCTGAGACTCAGCATAAATGTTTAACATATACATTTTAACTCCTATGTCAAGTTTCAATTCGATATATTAAAATTCGGCCAATTTAGAATGAGCCAACGCTTCATATATGAATAAGATGTCCCCTTTTAGTGATTTCCCCTGCTGCAAAATACATACCTGCATTATCGATTTTTTTCCAGACAAACCATTGCTCGGACGAAATAAATACATATGACCTTTTTTGTTGAAACATACCTCCCCTACACGGTAGTATTTTTTATTTTCCTCTATCTTTATTCCAGCTCGAAATATTAAGGATAATCGAAAAAAAATGATAATCGATTTTTTTTCGACTTTGGGAAATCGATAGACTGGTAAACTTTTTTTTATGTTAATCTACATACTTTAATGTACGTATAAAAAAAATTCAGCCGTATTGCAAATTACTGGTACTTTTGGTCTAAATTGACCTTTACCGACTGGCCTATTGGCGGTACAACCAATTCCAAGAACACTGTTTCAGAAATTACTGGTTAGCTACATTAACTTATAATCTTATAATTTTGATTGAATGACTGATCCATAATGAACGTACAGTCAAAACTATGATAGCTGGGCCTTACAAATTTCAGGGTACTTTCACACTACTATAATAGAAGTGCACAAAGAAAGGATTTTGCAAAATATTTAAGGGTCAAAATTGTACAAATAAGGGGGTTCACTAACAGCCCTATAACAGATAAAACAGCTGATTTGAATCAAAAGCTTAGCAACACAATTCTAGGTGTGGCCTATTCTGAACCAACACACGTTTGTTGAATACATTTACATTCATTACCATAGCAACCAACTTGGAAAATTTAGAATCAGATAATAATTTTCCACAACCAACAGTTTTTTTTAGCTTATTTCAACAAAATAAAAACAAAAACGAAGAAAACATAAACTGAACTAACACACGTTTCTTGAAAGCATTTAGATGTATTACCATAGCAAACAAATTGGCAAATTTAGAAACTGGTAATTTTTTTTTACAACCAAAACAATTTTTAGGTTAGGTATTATCAAACACAAACAACGAAAAAGGCTTACTATATCATATTATGTAGTTTTTAGTTAGCTTATTACTAGATGTTTTCGAACATTTAAATATTTATTCAATCTTTGAAAGTAATACCACCCTTTGATCCCAGTTGTTAATTAATACTTTTATTTTATAAAGAAAGGCGTCTGTTTACAATAATGATGAAGAACGTTTTCTCAAAGTTTCTACATTTATTATGTAACGTATTTCTCCTTCGTTAAAAGTAAAACGTTAAATCTGAAAAGAAAACAACACGTTTCCTTCTCTCAAAGCGTTACAGGAAAAGCGTGAAGTGTTGAAAACTGAAAACAAAATAAAACAAGTTTACTAGATACTAAAACTGTGAAGTTAAAGTAGTGTTGTTTTAAAATTGTATAAAACATTTCCTTTAAAAGTTTGCCTGTAAAGTTTACAACTTTATTTGCACATAAACACAAGAGATACGTATAGAACTGAGGTAGCAGTAAAGCAGTGCTGATAAAATTTAAATAACGACTTGAATAAAATTGATATTTTTACTTAGATATTTAAATGGATATATTTTAATACTTCTAATAGCAGTTGTACTAACAGTGTTATAAAATAAGGAACCCTTACAGAGTGTTTCTAAGAATTCATTAATTTTTAATTTACAGTAGGAAATATATGTGAAGTAGCGGTTGGCTGTATGCGCAGAAGCAGGGATGGCCAATGCGCATGCGCTAACAGCGTGGAGGTCAGCGTAGCGAGTCAGTCGGTGACAGAGGTTAGTCGCGCTATCTAGTGCACTGCCTTTTCTAAAAACAGTGTAGTGTTTTATTATTTCTGGACTATAACCAACTTAATGAAATTGTTATAAATATTGTATATATTGTTATAAATATTGTATAAATTATTTATAAATATTGTACATAACTTTTAAAAACATAGTCGTAAAAAACAGACTGGTTAGTAGTGTACTCAGCAGTCAAATCCCCCACCCTTCCACACTCACATCCCTATCTTCGCGGCCCGCTTCTTCACATAATATATATATATTCTTCTGTAAACTAAGAAAACATATACGTCCAAACTCAATTTTACTATGTTATACCGAGTGGCTGAACCTGTAAAATCTCATTTTCTAGTCTACATTTTAAAAGTGTTCAAAATAATTTTAGTTGAAGGTTTAGGATGTTTATTACTCGAATAGTTAATTACAATAATTATGTTGATACTAGATCCTCTCAGAATAAGTTGCTTAGCTTTGCACTAAAATGTTTTCGAGAATCACATATTATTTGCAATTAGGTCGTTACAAAGTATAAAAAGGTGAAACTAAACTCTTAATAAAACATGGTAATCTTACCTATCTAAAATGAACAAGGAAAATAGATAAACTTCTGACTTGATTTTAAAATAAAAAACTACAGTTTGAATACAAAAAAAAAAAAAAAAAAAAAATCAGCTTTGGTAATGGGATATCGCAGTTGAAGTACATTGACATTATTTGTTTTAGATGTAGGCTTTTTTATTTTTCCGAAATTATACATATTTGTAAATTTTGAGAAATTTGTGGAAAACTACCCAATTTGGACATGCAATAAAATTTGCCCAATTTGGATTTTTTTAGTAATGATTGGTAAAATTTAGATTTTTGATGGCAATACCAAATTCAAGGTAGTAAATAAAAAAACGAAAATCAAAATTTTGTTGTCAAAACTGTTCATATTTAGCAAAAATACAGAAATAAAAATTTTTAGTTTTGTTGTGAAAACTGTTTAAAAGTAGAAAAAAATACGAAAATCTAAATTTTGGGTTCTGTTGTCAAACGTTTAGGATCTCCATCTTGAGATGATGGCAAATGGCCAAGTAAGTAAAACTTTTTCTGTCAAAATGTTTTTAGAAGTCCTTTTATTTATTTTTAAATATTTTTTCACACTCCAAAACATGCAGATACAACCAGTAAGCTACTAGAAATAACAGCAACAAGAATATATATACACATACAATTAAACATGTGTATAAAAACTAATACACCAATAAACTAAATAAAACTAAATAAACAAAAATAGTGCATGAAATATGGATATGTAACCTCATAGCCTGGTAGCTGTGTTGAGGTCAACACTTAAAAAAGGAAGAAAAAGAGTCTTTGACGGATGCAGGAAAAGAAAAAAGAGCGAAAAAATTTAAAAACATAATCTAAAGTGCATCTTGCACCTTACAAAAAAAAAAACATAAATGAAGTAATAATAATAATATTAAGCCTCTTACAATATAATTTATTAAATACTTAAAAACTTAATAATTATAAGATACATTTACTAGGCAAAACAATCAAAAAACGAATAACATATATGCCTTCTTTATTTTTAGAAATATTCTTCAATAATATTTATTGAAAAAAGCCATCCCTTTATTTTTGTTCAAAAAAACATTAATTGAACTTGCAGGTACAATATACAACGGTAATTGGTTGAACAGGTTTGGAACCAATGTCCTATGTTTATATTTGAAATTTTTCGACAAACCATCCCCACTTCTCATAATATGCTTTTTGGTATAGTAGAATTTTTGAAAATCGTTAGACCGTTTAGGTTGGAAATAATGAAGATTGAGTTGAAACCAAGTGTATTAATTGATTGGCAAGGTGGCGGCACCGTACATTGAGGTTCGCCAGTTCGAATTCAGTAATCCTTCCTTTTTAACTCAAGACGAAAAAAGAGGGATGTTATAAATTTAGTATGTGAATCTGTGCATCTGTGTGTCTGCGTATCTGTCTGTGGCATCGTAGCTCCTAAAGGGGTGAACCGATTTTGATTTAGTTTTTTTTTTGGAAAGCTAACTTGATCGAGAGTCTTCTCAGCTACGATTCAAGAAAATCTGTTCTGCCGTTTGTGAGTTTTTAAAATTTGTAATTTATCTGTTATACTCTCCGTCTGTATTAGTTTAACTGATTTAAAACAAATGGGTTAACGAAATGTTCCAATCTGAACTTTTCTCAATTACGTATAATTTTCACAAAGGTAAAAACAATCTCTTAATAAAACCGTTCCACCGTTGGTTTTCTTTGCCGATGATTTATTAGTCAAACATAGACTTATTGCAGGAGAAGAAGTATTGATATTCTGAGCTCCGAAGTTGATTGATAGCCTCTCCGCCCGGCCTGTAGGTGACGCTGGAACATAAATTTAAACACTTTTCAACTCGTTTCCCGCTAAATTGGTTTCTGCTACGTTGTAAATTCAATCAGCCAAGAATCGCCTCACTTGTCACGCTCGACTTTCTAACCGTCCGTCGTACTTGGAATCAAATTTGTAACGGAAGAGCCCATGTGTGACGGGTGCGGCGCGCTGGAAGTGTTCCAGAACGTTAAGTGGTAAGTGTTTGTTTTTTTTTAGTCGGAGTAAACTTGCTAATTTGTTTTATAATTTAAACAAATAAACTTTACACTACTGTGCAGTGGAGCGGAATCGACAAATTTGCTATCAGAATGGAGTTAACACGTTCACTGCTACGCAAATTTCGTATTTCCTATACTAGGAGGTGACCTTTTATTTTTTATATTTATAGTCTAAATGAGTAGAAATTACTTTATTTTTTATTTTTTAACCTTTCTTCGTAATAATCACTAATATTTTAAAGCGGACGCCCATGTGCGTCCATAGCACATAGGCTTAAAATGCACTGTGTATTGAAAATACTCCCAATATGAGGGTTGGCGTGCGAAACACGCAATGCATTGTGTATTGAAAATACTCCCAATACGGGGGGTTGGCGAGCTCACATGTGCGTCCTTAGCAGTGATCGTGTTAAACACAATATCGGTGCAATTGATCATCTATATACAGGGTGAGTCACTACTGACTACATTAATTTTAACAGTTGATTCTACTTATTAAAAGGAACACAAAAATGTATATAAGCCCTTATCTGACCTTAACCGTTTAGTTGTCATGACGTATTTCGTGATTTTTCAAATTGCACGACTTGGTGCTATTTGTTTGACGATAAAAACCACACTAATGTAGTTATGACATGGAAAGTAATACCATTTGAAAGAGCATTAAATGACCTATAAATTAAACATAGTACCCTAATAATAACTCCTTATACAACGTTTTTTAAATAACTTTAAAGTTAAAAATTATTGTTACAGACTTTTTCCTTTAAACTTTAAGGATCAATTAAATCAGTTAAATTTTTCGTATTCTTATGCTCAATTACATCAAAAACTTCCTTATTTATTTATCTTTAAAATGATGTATACATATTAAGGGGTCATACATTAGAAATTTTTTTGAAATTTCATAAAAATGTTGTTTAGGTACAGCATTAGGATTTATTGTATTGATTCTACACAACAAACTAATTACTGTATTTGTAATTTATTTACCAGCTGAATCTGATGACTAAATCACCTACATTAGTGTGCTATTTATCGTCAAACAAATAGTACCAAGTCGTGTAATTTGAAAAAATCACAAAATACGCCATGACAGCTAAACGGTTAAGGTCAGATAAGGGCTTAATATAATTTTTTTTTTTTGTTCCTTTTGATAAGTAGAATCAACTGTAAAATTAATGTAGTCAGTAGTGACTCACCCTGTATATAAAAGCCAAATCCACTGACTCACTGATCACGATTTCACAAAAACTACTGAACAGGCTGGAACGAATCTCGGTATGTAGCTTCCTCTAGGGCCATAGGCGGTTACTAAGAAAGGTTTTCAAAAAATTTTAAAATTTAGGGGGGGGGGGGGGGGGGAGGTCAAAGTTACTAAATCACGACTTCTCTAAAACTACTAAACGGATTGGAATGAAATTTGGTACGTAGCTTCATCTAGGGCCGTGGGTGCTGATAAGAAAGGGTTTCAAAAAATTTGAAATCTTACGGGTAATTTGGGGGTGAATGTTACTAAATCACGATTTCTACAAAACCACTGAACGGATTGGAACGAAATGTGGTATGTAGCTTCCTCTAGGGCCATAGGTGCTCACTAAAAAGGTTTTCAAAAAATTCGAAACTTTGGGGGGGTTTGGGGGGGGGGGGTAAAAGTTGCAAATAACCACCAAACGGATTGGAATGAAATTTGGTATGTAGCTTCCTCTAGAGCCCTAGGTGCTCACTAAGAAAGAGTTTAAAAAAACAACGTTACTAAAAATACCCATAAGAAATACACAGTGTAATATATTTATTGATATAATATATTTTTGTTAATATACATTTAACTTTGATTTGTCTATCCGTGCAAAGCCGGATTGGGCCAGCTAGTCAATCTAAAAATAAATAGATTATCTCGTCATTTATGGTTCAGTATTTAAAATCTTTAGTAAAATAATATGAAATCCGTTAAAAGTGATTGTAAACTTTTTAAATATTATTTAAAACTTTTGTTATGAAACGATTTTTATACGACCTTTACTGAAAGGCGTGACCAAAATAAAGGCACAGAACAAACAATGCATTACTCCCTTAGTAGTCATGAAAGGCCGATTGGAATTATTGTAAACCTCCACAATATTCCCAAAATCATTTCCCGATTTGGTTTGTCTTTAACAGTTCTTAACACAAAGTGGCTCTTAAGACAAAAATCTGTGTACAAATTCTTAAATTGCGGATTTTCACAAAATGTCCCCCTCTTAAATCAATAATCAACCTGGTTTAGGAAAAATCTAACAAATAGCCTAGTTTGGACGACAACTTTCAATTCAGTAAAGTTCCGAGAAAATATAAAAAATGCCTTTTACTTTCTCACTATACTATAGTATAGAGAAAGTATAGTGATCGCAAAAAAATCGATGTTGAGATTTTTGTGGAAATATCCGTTTTGAGACCACCTGAGTCCAAAAAAAGTGGTTTTTACAAAATGACTGTCTGTATGTATGTACTGTACGTCTGTATGTATACAAAATTATTCGATCGATTTCAAACAAATTTGCACCAGACATGTCAAGTAGGCCTGTATAGATAGATGCACGAAAATGGTTTTGAAAATTTTTGAAAAGCAACCCCCATTTTAGCAAAAAACCCCCCAAAAATCAGTTATTATTTTTTTATAAAAAACGGCTTCAACGATTTTGGTAAAATTTAGCTTATTTGTAGACTTTAATGTACCCTACCATATGCAAAAAACAGCATCTTTCTAAAAATTCTCGTTTAGCTAATAATAATAATAATAACAACTGATTTTGGGTTTTTTTTTGCTAAAATGAGGGTTGTTTTTCAAATTTTTCAAAACCGTTTTTCGTGCATCTATCTATAACAAAACCCGACGGACATAACAAAACCATAAAACCCTTCAGCTGCAGAACCTTAAAATTAAAAATCCGTTTATGACGTGAATAATAATTCTCACATCTAGTTTCAGAACTATTTCTCAAAGATAAATGCTACGAGTAGACACGGAAAAGAACATTTTATTCAGCGAAGGTTCCAAGTCGTTGCATGTGATTCGCAAAACTCCATTACAAACCTAAATAGAAAATTATTCAAGACAGAAACAAGCTGTCCGTGACGTCACGCGTTCAACCTTGCCGCCGCGCCGTTCGATATATCGATATACAGATCCGGTCGACCTTGCACTCTACATTCACGGAGAATTTACATACTGAACCGTTTATGTCGACTGTAAATATATAAAATTACTGCAACTGTACTGCTTTATGTTTATGTATACCGCCCTTCGAATTGCACTGCTTTGGTAATATATTAAACAATAAAAGACAAATTATATTTACAAACTGGCTTTGCCCACGGTTGCGACCGTGTAGATTAGATTTGTCATTATTGATTGATACTGTTCGAACCACTTTACAGTGCCAACTGAAATATAATGCCGGTTAATCGTTCCAAGGTTCTACTTATTTCACGGTTGACGTTATTTAGTAACGATGAATGGTAAAGTTGTAAGTTATTGGGACATTTGCAATTATTACAAAATCATACCCGGAGTTCGCAATAGTATGGATCAAATTCCCTTATCTAGGCTTGTGTCGAATGCATAAAACAATGTTTCGACAATATTCCTAAATAAACGGTACCAGATAACTGCCACATACTTTCTCCCAGTTGAAACTTTATACCTTCCCAAGAGTAGCTAGGAGGTGGTTATTTAGAATTGCAAAAGTAGGAAATACCATGGAAAATATTAGATGCATGTAACACACATCCATATTATATTATAATATTAATATTATTAAAACTATTCGATCGATTTCGAACAAATTTTAGCACCAAACATGTCATATAGGCCTGTATAGATGCACGAAAAAAGGGTTTGAAAATTTTTGAAAAACAACCCCGTTTTTGGCCAAAACCCCCAACAATCAGTTATTGTTATTATTACCTAAACGAACATTTTTAGAAAGATGAGGTTTTTGCATATGGTAGGGTACATTAGCGGCTACAAATAAGCCAAATTTTATCAAAATCGTTAAAGCCGTTTTTGAGAAATTTAGATTTTTCTCGTTTTTTGGCCATTTTTGGGGAATAAAACCCCTTAAAATTCAAAAATTTGGAAAAATGAAAAAAAAAAAAAAACGCCTGGACATATTCCAGTACTACACCTACATACCAAATTTCATCAAAATCGGACCGTTGGTATGGTCTCCAGCTCTGTACTCATCCTTACAGACACAAGGACAGACATCAAGAAAAAAAAAAAAAAAAAAAAAAAAAAAAAAAAAAAAAAAAAAAAAAAACACCTTTTTGGGTTCAGGGAGGGAGCACCAAAACAAATAATTCCACTAAATTTTTTTTTGGGTTCAGGGAGCACCAACACAGATAATTCCACTAAACAATTTTTTGGGGTTCAGGGAGCACCAAAACAGATAATTCCACTAAAAATTCAAATTCGAAAATTTGGACGAAAACAATACTTTCTCCATATTATAGCCTACTATTTAGCCTACTACGTATAGGGCGGAGAAAGTAAAAAGTGAACAGAACAATGATGTTAGAGGTAGGTCTCACTCGAACATGCATAAAACACAAACTACTTTTAGACCAGTCAATAGAGCAAAATAAAAGGATAATTTTGTTATTGAATTTAACAGCAAGCAACACCAACAGTGACTTTAAAGGTACCACATAGGTATGTAAAATACATATACTATCAGGAAATGAACTTATGCGCATTTTTATAAAAAAAATAACAATAAATTAATACTTTTTGGGTTTTTTGTTGATATTATAAACTATTATGAATGGATCACTATACTTCCAATAGGACATTTGTAGAGAATTAAAAAACCTATAAATGTTACTTTATAGACCCCAATCGAACCATTTCCACCGAGAAAAGTAGGAAAAACGCTTAAAAATTACTATTTTACAAAAATTTATATCTTTGTTGATTTATAATATTAAGGGCAGTTCTTTCATAAAATGATTGTTTATTATATTTGATTCAAACAGGCGGAAGATGAAATTTATCGCATCAATAAGTTTTCTAAAATTACAGTATATTAGGTTAAATATCTTGCATAATGCGTCCTGTTAAAGTGAGTGGCCAGATTTAAATTTACCAAACAAATTCTGAAAGTAGACATTAAAACTTACAATTCGTGTATCTTCGATTTTTGGATAATGTTGATAAAGTATGATAAAAATGCTTCCGAAACTCGTAAATTTGCGCGTAAAGAGAACATCAGGGTGCGCGTATCATGCTTTCCTTCGCTGCTGGTTCCCCCACTACCACTGCTTCTTTCGCCGTCGCGTCGGTCGCAAATTTACGCGTTTCGCGCTATGTTCGGAAGCATTTTTATCATACTCTATCAAAAATCGAAGGTACATAAATTGTAAGTTTTAATGTCTACTTTCAGAATCCGTTTGGTATATTTAAATCAGGCCACTCAGGTTAAAAGGGCGCATTATGCAAGATAATGACCTAATTTGTTTATACTGCAATTGTGGAAAAACTATTAATGCGATAAATTTCATCTTCCGCCTGTTTGACGTAAACTTAATAAACAATCATTTTCTGAAAAAGCTGCCCTTAATATTGTAAATTAACAAAGATACGAATTTTTGAAAAATAGTAATTTTTAAGCGTTTTTTCTACTTTTCTCGGTGGAAATGGTCCGATTGGAGTCTAAAAAAACATAACTATTAAAAAATATCCTATTGAAAGTATCGTGATCCATTGGCTGATTTCACACTTACCGACTCGACACCGACACGACATCGACACGATACAGCAATAGTACCGATGTCGTCACGATATCGGCAGACGTCTTTCACATTCACCGACTCGATGCCGATACCGACACGACCAATTGTACAAGCTATCGTGTAGATTGTCCCAAAAAATACATTGGACAAACAAACATGTTCAAAAAAAGTTTAAGGAACATAATCCGTCTGCCAACAAATTACATAGCTAATAAAAAAAGTAAATGTGCTGTCGTGGGACCCCGTCAGGAACGAAGTTCATCACGCCTTTTCTTCAATTCTTTTAATCTTTCAATTGCCGTTTATTATTAGATTGTTTTTTATACAAATATTTGCTGTTTCCATACGTTTAATGTTATTATAATAAAGGTGTAGAATTAATTATAACATCAAAGCTAAGATGGCGAACACAGTTAAATGTCCATTAATTGTAAATACATTCAATAAACATAAAACGTTGGTTCACTGTCTAGGCCTAACCTAAAATTATTGTGTGTTTGTTTAATTTGTTTTACCTATCTTAACGACAAAATATATACAATGATTTTAGGTTAGGCCTAGACTTAAAATTACTTTCTAGGCCTAACCTTGCATAAATACTGATAAAATTTATGGGCCTATAAAAATTATTTTCCGATATCTTTATTCGGTGAAAAATTGTTTGTTCATGTCTTCAGTAAAAAAACAAACAGGGCTTACTTTCCATAAGTTCAATTAATGTCACAACTTCATATTTAAAATGAGACATATTTATTATTTATCTAACAGAAAAAAATATTTAACGAGGCCAAATTATTATTGATTGATTACCATAGCAACCAGTAAACAAACTAAGACGATATCGTACCGATAAAGAAGGTAGACCAGCAGCTCGCCGACATGTCGGCGCCTGTAACGACACGACACCGATATGTCGGTGAGTGTGAAAGCTACTCTAAGTTTAAGTTAGTTTTCATGACCGACAACATCGTTCCGATATCATGTCGGTGCCGAGTCGGTGTCGTGTCGGCAAGTGTGAAATCAGCCATTCATAACATTTTATAATATCAACGAAAAACAAAAAAAGTCCTAATTTATCGCGGAAAAGCAAATGTAAACAGATTACTGTAAACTCTGATATTTTCACTGAAATTACAATTTATTAGGACAGAGGCTCTTGCATCGGAGTAGGGTGGTAGGTTGGCGGGAGCTTGGATCCTTACATGCGCAGTAGGGCCAGAATTTTGATTAGGGCAGAGACACTTGGATCTAGGTAGGGTAGTGGGGGTAGCGGCGACCTGGATTCTACGCATGCGCAGTAGAGCTAGAGTTTTTGTTTGAAATTTTTAAAGTAATTGTTAAAGACTGCATCTAAAAAATATCC
Organism: Philaenus spumarius; assembly: GCA_018207615.1. Classification (NCBI taxonomy): domain Eukaryota; kingdom Metazoa; phylum Arthropoda; class Insecta; order Hemiptera; family Aphrophoridae; genus Philaenus; species Philaenus spumarius. Next base: position 39,834 of record JAGFPH010003138.1, on the reverse strand, counting down.
ACTTTTGGGTACGATTAGAATGCAAACTATGAATCTTACTTTAGCGTTTCATAGCCTACGAGTTTTTTATTATCTTGACTTCCCTTTTTCCTAATTAATGAAATATTTGTGAATAGATAAAATAATAAAATCCAGCGCCGATTTAAAACTACCTACCTCCACAAATCCCATACGTTTTTATTCAACCAAAATACATCCTCTATTCCTTTTCAACCTACATTTTTCATACGAAACCCCTCGCGTATTTTCATCTGCCCAAAGCTGCATTATATATTCCACTACTAAATATTCTATAAGGTTCTATTTTTATATTCCACATCAGAGGAAACGGGGTTTTCTTTGACGGAAAGGTTAGGTTAGGGTAAATATTTACGCTTTGTACATCGGCGTTACCTTTTCATTGCTTCTAGCGTCGGTTAAAACCGTGAAAGCGGATTTGTCGGATGCAGAACAAATCCGAAACCTTTGTTCGCACAGCTACTCAAGTATCAGGATCAAGGTTTGCGCTTCGCTGCTTCGTATTATATACAATGCGAGGATATTGTTTCTATTTATTACCACCAGATCGCGGGCTTAGCGAGACAAGTTTGTCGTCATCGGCTTATGTCGTGCATTGTGTCGTGAATGCAGAATAAGATAATGTATAACACATGTCTACATCTAGCATCAATATTGAAAACAAATTGAATACATTAAACAATACGTCAGTCCTGTTTGAAAAACCCTGAAAGGGTAATGATATTATAATAACCTATTTGCTGAATCGAGCATTATTTACCAATACTGATTTTGTATTTGATCAGATTTTTGAGGATGGAGTTCTTAAGGCTCTTTTTATGTTTTACTGTTACTTTTTTTCTTTATTGGTGTTTTATTTTATACCCAAAGCTTATAGTTGTTATTTGCTCATCATTAGTTTTAGGTATATCACGCTTTTCCGATTTATTAATTTTAAGATTTAAATTTTGCTATATATTTTGAATTGTTGCTTTAATAAGTGTTTGTTATTCGTTTAGTTTGTCCAGATTCCATCGTTAAGGCTCTTCTTTACCTTGAAGAAAACTCCCGTGTGTACAGTATGATTTCAATGCAAAAGGCCTGACTAAAGCCGCAAAATCGTTGAAACGTGCATTCGTAATACCGTGTTTCGGATTCTATTTATAAATTAATAATCTGGGAAACTACTTTAAGTTATAAAAAAGGCTTTATATTTTTTACGTGTTAGCTTAAAATATGGAAATTATTGCTTAAAACTCCCAAAAAATGTGTTTAAAATAATCGATATTTACTCATTTAAACTGTTGATTGAAAGGAGTTGCCGACGATTTCTTTCAATTATGAGATATAAGACAAAAGCACAAAGCCTTTAAGAACAATTTAAGATGTTTCACAACTTATTATTAGGTTGAAAAACGGCGTCCGAAACACGGTAGTACGAAGTGCATATTTTTGCTGTTTTACGCTAGGTATAGAAGACCCATAAGCAAGGATTGACAGAAAAATGTTATTAATTGAAAGGGCAAACGAAAAAAAAACACTTTTAAGACGACCCTATATCTTCAATTCTTCAGTATACAAGTAGTTTTGGTTTATTTTTAGTCTATTCCGTTAAAACTACGAAACAGCTTTGCACATTATTTTAAATTGGCAACCTACAACTTAAAATAAAAACTAGAAAACGAATCAGAAATATCAACACAACTGTTAAGAAATTAAGATTTACTTTTCAGATAATCACTTTAATTGTAACCAAAAGTACTAATAGAAATAACCACACATTCAAATAGGGAATTATCTGCATCCAGACGGTTTTAATAAAGAGCCTTGAATTACCGTTCTGGGAAGGGAAATGCATCAGATGGCGTGAGGTGCCAATTTCATGACAATTTAAATGATTTTGGGCTGGCTAGGAACAAGAAAGCCCATCAAATATTGTACTTTTCAACCTGCTACAAATATCTTGTGCTTTAACTTTGTGTATCTGTTCTAGCATATCTGCTACAGACATAAACCTGATCTAAACAGCTCGCTAAATTCGCTCGCTTTCGTAGATAGGTGCCGAAATGTATTCGCTCGTTTCACTCACCAACCCTCACGGCGAAGCATATGCAAATAAATTATTGTATACTCTGATATTTTCACGAATAATTACGATTGATTAGGATAGAGGCGCTTGGATCGGGGTAGGGTGGTGCGCGTAGCGGAGATCTGCATCCTGACGTATGTTCACTACGACAGCTTTTTTTAAGACGGAGGTACTTGAATTGGGTAGAGGGAGATCTTGACCCACGTTTACTACGGCAGAGTTTTGATTAGGACAGAGAGGACATAGGCACTTGGATCGGATGAGGTGGTGGAGCTATCGGGGCCTAGATCCTGACGCTTGTTCAGTAAGCCCAGAGTTTTTATTAGGACAGAGAGGACATAGGCACTTGGATCGGATGAGGTGGTGGAGCTATCGGGGCCTAGATCCTGACGCTTGTTCAGTGAGCCCAGAGTTTTGATTAGGACAGAGAGGACATAGGCACTTGGATCGGATGAGATGGTGGGGCTATCGGGGCCTAGATCCTGACGCTTGTTCAGTGAGCCCAGAGTTTTGATTAGGAAATAGAGGACAGAGGCACTTGGATCGGATGAGGTGGTGGGGCTATCGGGGCCTAGATCCTGACGCTTGTTCAGTGAGCCCAGAGTTTTGATTAGGACAGAGAGGACATAGGCACTTGGATCGGGTACTTGGTAGGGGTAGCGGGCCCTAGATACTGAAGCATGCTTACTACGGCAGAGTTTTTATTAGGACAGAGTCACTTGGATTTGGTAGGACGGTAATGGGTATCGGTGACGTAGAACCTGAAGCATGCACAGTTTTTGCGTGAATGACAGGACATTTTATATAATAGAGAAATTTGTCTTGAGCAATCCACCTTTAATATCGTTGTCATTATCTTCGGGGAGAGCGCGTGAAGGCCGCTAGTTATTAACACAGCTTCGAGATCACATAATGTATAATTCAGCAAACTTTTATCTTTATACGAGTATGAATGCGGTATTACGGACATATGACATTCAGAGATAACATTGCTATTATTGCGTTGGAATCGTTAGGGAATACTTTTAAATGTGAGTGTCTGTTATCATAAATTAACTTTCAGAGCTGGTTTATGCTAGTGTTTGACTTGTTTATCATAGGATAAAGGAAAGAACATTATTTTCATTATTATTTAGATCTTCTATTCAGACATGTAATTATAAAATATAACCATAATTTCCGTATATAAATATTGTTATGCGATGTTTCACAGATCCATAACAAAATACAACTCTTTCGTCATGTGTGTGCTACAGTCAGTACCGGTACTCATTTTATCAGATCTTATGATAAAGCTTTACAAATGTGATTTTTGAATTTCAAATGTAGAACTGACGAGCGTTAAGATAAGCCTCCAACAAAAATCGCATAAACATCATAAAATAAACGGTACCAAGAACTGGCCTCTACTTTCTCACAAACATATTTAAATTAGAAACAGTTTCACTGTGTCTTCATAATTGTAGGAGGGGTAGGGGAGGTGATAATATTAACTAATAAATATTATTATTATTAGCTAGAGATAAAACTATTCCATCGATTTCGAAAAAAATTTGCAGCAAACACGTCAATTAGGCCTGTATAGATGCTCGAAAAAAATCTTTGAAAATTTTTAAAACAACCCCCTTTTGGTAAAAAAAAACCCAAAAAATCAGTTATTATTATTATTAGCTAAACGTGAATTTTTAGAAAGATGCAGTTTTTTGTGAATGGTAGGGTACATTAAGGGCTACAAATAAGCCAAATTTTATCAAAAATAACTGATTTTTGGGGTTTTTTTGGCCAAAAAGGGGATTCTTTAAAAAAAATGTTCAAAACCTTTTTTTGTGCATCTATGCAGGCCTAATTGACATGTCTGGTGCAAATTTGTTCGAAATCGATCGAATAGTTTTCTCTCTAGCTTTGTATAAATACATAAATACAGACAGACATTTTGTAAAACCCTTTTTTTTTCTTTTTTTTTTTGGCTCAGGGTGTCCCAAAACGGATATTTCCACAAAAATCTCAACATCGATTTTTTTGGCGATCACTATACTTTATACTAGCCTATAGTAGGCCTATAGTGAGAAAGTAATATTATAGGGTGTTCCATAAGAAATTCAAAAGTACCACCATATTGGAAATTTTTTTTCAAAGTCACCAAATTAAACTGAACTAAAAGTCCAAGGGTCTTACTATGTAACTTTTTTTAATCACTCTTAAAGATTTCAAGAGAAACAGCTGGCACACCACTTATATCACCCTGAATACACGTAGAAAAAAAAACTTTTCGCGGTCTCGGCACGCGCTTTATCGGTTTTCATTTGGATTCGGTAAATAATAGAAGCGGACACTATCTTACAATACTGCGATAACTACCCACAGCAGTACTATATAGCCCCGTCATAAAAACTTCCGTGTTGAGATATTCGCCGTCTGCCCCTCTCACCTCCCACTTACAACACGCATCTTAGCGTGCAAAGCGTCTTCTACACGAGTGCTCTGGATGAATAAATAACGCCAGAAATTTGAAAACGTAAACAAAAAACACACCATCGTCGTCGTACGCGTGCTAAAACAATATATGTGTTATTAAATTGGCATTGTTGCCAGATGGTGCTAAAACTGCTCCGGGGGGAATTATTTCACCGGGCTAAGGAATGTATGTTCTCCCCTCCCGCGGGTTAATGCCCCGTGAAGGAAAGGAAGATTTTTGAAACGCCTCGTGCTTTCCGTCAGTGTCCTTCCTTTTTGGTTGTGTGGTAATACAGGAATTGGAATAGCGGTACGTTATGACTTTAAATGTAGGGAAAATTGTATGGTGTTCATAATGGGCGGGGGGAGGAAATCTTAGCAAAGAACTGATATTTTGAATCTTTACAAATTTTTTAGGTAAACATAAAAAATCCGTATTCTAACACGTTATTTTTGTTTTGTAGCACTTGTAATATATCTTTTCTTTTCTAATTAACTTAACTTTAAAAGTGAAAGAAAAACAATTTTATTTAGGAAGAACAAAAGAAATCGATGATTATTTATTACTATGTAACAATACAATTTAATGAAAATACCCACGGCATAATAGCTTATTTAACATGGAAAGTCTTATTCTCGGGGCTGGTATAGGTGGGCAATGAAATTCAATCAAATAATAATAATAATTTAAAAAGTTTTGAAAAATGTTCAGTTATAGTCTGGCAAGTTTTAGGTTAATGTAACACTGAAATATTATTAGTAATATCTCACCACACTTAGATAATCTTCAACAACTTCGTGAGATCTTTTTTTTCTTCTATCGAGGTTTTCTCCTTACAGGTTACCGGTAATCAAGATTTTCTATTTCGGTTGGGACCCTTTTAGTCTGTAACATTAATGGTCTGGCTTCTCTCCGAAAAATGTTTTACCCTTCCTTCTTTGCTTTTTTTACCTTCAGTCTTTCAGCTTTGTTGCGAGTCTTGCCATGTTTCAATTTGTCAGCTGTTACTTACGTAATAAGTTTTAGTACAATTTTCTGCCAATCCTAACGTAACACTTTCACTTAAGTTTGTCGACGCGTTTCGGAGTTCCTCCATTATCGAGACCTATTTCAGTTTTATGCCCGTTTACAAAAGTTATTAGTGATTTTTTCTTGTTTCATGACGATACTGAACAGCTGATGCATTCCCGTTTGCTGGTAGTTCGTTAATGATCCGCGAGAACGCTCTGCATTCATCTACTTCAGCCTTTATCTTTATCAACTGTTCCCGCTTGACTCGCTCGTTAATTTAAATGTTAGATTTTATAATTCTTTACAAGTTATTCTGAAGCGAATATAGATGTACTATTTCACATTTTTAGCAAAATTGGTCAAATGCATTGTTATAAAATTCGTTGTACGACTGCATAGTTTATAAAAGAGTAAGTTGAATAGAAGCTTAAAAAACAAAATACCAGGCTGGTGCTATTTTGGACTCGAGGGTAATAGGGTTACATATATTATAACTAGAAGGTGCTTGCTTAGCACGCAATATAAATAAATCAAACAATTTGTGCACTTTAGTCAGTTTTTTCTTCTGTATTTAGTCGGTACAAGATCATTATTAACGCAGTTAGTAGCTCAGGTCAATAACTAAACGTGCGCGTGGTCCCTCATTATAGAAAATAACCTAAAGCTTAAATCGTGGCTAAGCAAATGAAAACAGATTATTGTATCCTCTGATATTTTCACGGAAATAACGATTGATTAGGACAGAAGCAATTGGACCGGAGTAGTTTGGTGGAGGTAGCGGTGACCTGGATAGTGACGCATGCGCAGAGGATCAGAGTTTTTGCATGAATGACAGGAATTTTTTATATAGAGAGAAAAGCATGGAATAAAGATGTTTTCACCGATATCGTAACAGATTCTTGTTAATTTGTACAAAAATGTTTTGCCCGTTAAAACAATGCTGTTAATGTTGTGGAAAAAATATAGTTTTTAGTAGCATTTTAGGAATTAAAACCTTAGTAGGAGTTGTAGTATAGGTAGGTTAATTTATGATGTGCTAAATTATTAATGAATGGTTAATTTATGTTAGTATAGTAAACGATCGATTTTCATGAAAATCTATGTAGCAAATGCGACAAGTAACAGAACTAAAATACAATACGTTTATTCTAAATTTTAACTCAAGAAGATCTTCGATTATCATCTAAGTGTATGTAATAAACTATACAAAGCTCATGGTATAAATGCATAAATGTTCTTATTTTATCATTATCTAGTAAAAACAATATTATTTACCTAATTTTCAGACTATTATGTTAACGAATATGTTCCTAACCTATTCTTTGTTGTTAACCTAACCTAATCAACCTAATAACCTAACCTAAATACTATTGTTTGTGTAATTTACTCACTTAATATCACAACCCATTACCAATATTAATGTGTAGCAGTTAATTGACTATAAAATAATGTTTACTTTGCAAAATACCAAAGTACCAAAATTATGGGGACACGTAAACTGCCCTGATATTTTAGGTACTTTTGAAATGATGAAACTGCCCCGCTCATTAAAGAAGATCAAAAAGGGTCGCATCGCCAGACCAGAAATGCTGAAATTGCCCCAACTTTCTACCTAACACAGGTACGGGATATTTCCCTCCGAATAGTTTCATAGGCGCTTGCTGTTGCGTACCAACTGATTTTAACGCATAACAATAAATATTAGGTTAGGTTAGGTTAGGTTATGTTTGGTTAGGTTAGGTTGGGTTTGGTTGGGTTAGGTTAGGTTGGTTTGGTTTTAGAAGACTGCAGTCACTGACAGGATACAGGGACAAAATATGTTTGAATTTAATTATAAGCATTTTTCGTTGATTTTCGTTAGTGCTTGCTTTTAGATTGTTAATCTAACCTAAAAAATTCCCTTTTTTCCCCAGTCCCGTAGCGACTACCTGCCCGGGCAATTCAGCATTTCTAGTCTAGCGAGGCGACCCTTAAAAATCCTCTTTAATGAGCGGGCAGTTTAAAAATTTCGGGGCAGTTTCACTACGCCCAAAATTATCCTAGATTATAATGTTTTGTACTACCACTAAAAGTAAAATTTCAATTTGTATCTTGTACGATATATTTTTTTAAAGTGCCATAGATTTGACCGAATATAGGAGAGTTCAAATATAGCCTAATGGCACCAGTGTTCCTTTAGTGTCCGTTCCAGATTCTGCTCAGGCAAAGTATAAAGCCAAGCGGTCGTAGGATCAACACCGCAGAACTCTTCAGATATGAGAAACGCTCTTTCTAGTTCCGTGAATCTTCTTCTAAGGAGAGCATCACACTCACTACGCACAAGCTACAATAATCTAACTATATCAAAGCCCACTAAAGAATACCGTTGAGGGACGGCCTTGTGTTCACCGAGACCTTGAACGCTCCAATCGCCATGCCGCCTCGCAACGCTATTCTTTAGAGGGCTTTGATATAGGACTATAACTATGAGGAGTTATAGTTTGATTACTGTAGCTCGTGCATCACTGAAGATGACGAAATTGTGGTTGAAACGCGTTTGATTTGATAATCGGATTAGTTGTGAGAGTCTGTGTTCAAGAGTTAACCTATCAAACATTACTAAACTAAAGTATTTAATCACTCAGATATACTTTTTTGTAAAGTTTGAAATAAATATGTTTAGTTTAATTATTTCATCAGCTTCCATCAGTGTGCTTATATCATGTTTATTTTTATGGGACACTTAAAGTAGGCTAACAGAAAGTAAGAAATAGTGTTATATCAAAGTGGAAAGTCTCAGCAAATTAAAGCGTCAGACTGGAATGTTGATAGTGTTATTTCGTTGCCAAGAAAACAAAACATAAAACAGGCGATAATATTTCCCAAACCGGTTTTACTTATTGAAACATCTTCGCCTGGTTGACATCCAGGTTCTGCGAGGTAATTACTCGCTGACTTACCGAGGGTAACCGGTACCTCGTGCTGCTGGAATTCCACGGTTTTTAATTTGATGCACGTTGAAGCAAATCCTGGACGAGACGCGAGTCTGAGGAATTTTAACTAACGGGAAATCAGTTTATTTAGACCTGCGTAGTGTTTTCACAGACATATCTCTCTTGTCAAAGCCATATTCATGGCAACATTCTTATAAATTGAAAAAAAGTGAAAACAATTTGATAAATAGGATAAGTGTCAAGACGTATCGAAAGTGTGAAGTGATATCGACAAATACTATAGAATTAAATAACAGCTTTAAACGATTAAAATGGAACAAGAGGCATGCGCACTTGGAAGATGTTTTGTTTCTCGTAAAGATATAGTTTTCACTAATCCAATGCCAATGAGCCAACAACGCTTGCATTCTGGAAAACATATTTTAACGCATACTTTATACGGGGTGTTCGGAAAAAGGGTTCCAAGAATTCAGGGCGTGATTCCCCTCATCAAAATAAGATGACAAGTTCCAATAAACATAGGTCCAAATATGCTCCGTTTTCTGTCTAGCCGCCATTTTGTTATTTTTTACAAAATAATTCATATCCAGAGAAATGTTTGACTGATTGAGTTCAAACTTGGCATGAAGTTTAACCTAACAAAATTATTAATTGAGTTGAATAACTAAACGCTGTTGGAATTTTAAAACTATATTTATAATAAAGAAAACTTGTATAAAACACTCTTATTTTAGTTTCAGCGTACACATTTGACTGGAAAAAGAAGGAGCCACTAAAACGACCAGCCAATACGATACAAAAAGGGTGACATAAAAGAATATAAATTTGGCAAAAAACTGTACATTTTTCAGTAGGTTACACAACTCGTAATTTGGGGGGAGTTTGCTCATCCCAATACCAAAATTAAAACATATAAAAAAAATTCTCAAAGTAAATTTTCTATATTAAAAGTTAATTAATATATTTTATGTTTTATTTAGTATCAAAATAAGATTAAGATAAATTTAATTTACAGAAATGAATTAAGGCTTAGGTCCCTAAATTAAAAACGGCGAAGTTGGCTACAATTTCAGTTGCTCACCCCAATACCAAAATTAAAACATATAAAAAAAATTGTCAAAGTAAATTTTCTTTATTAAAAGTTAATTAATCTATTTTATGTTTTATTTAGTATCAAAATAGGATAAGATAAATTTAATTTACAGAAATGAATTAAGGCTTGGGTCCCTAAATTAAAAACGGCGAAGTTGGCTACAATTTCAGTTGCCTATTTCAGATGTTTTGGCACCGGCATAGCTTCACTTTTAAGCATATTTTTGTGTTATTTTCGTTAAAAAAACGGAAGCTGTTTTTTTTTTTCTTAAAGCAAAATAGATCGTGGGTGCTATTGCAAAAAGATATTGCAAAAAGAGATTGCTAAGATTTTTGCAATATCTCTTTTTGCAACTGAGTACAAAATTAATAAAGTTTACTATTTATATCTTACGTTTATGAAAACAATACAACGGTTTTTGAAAATGTATTTTTCAATCAACATCCACTTATGACAGTACTTCAAAATGAAACCAATTTTTTACTTTCTCCCCCTATACCATAGTATATGGAGAAAGTATTGTATTCGTCAAAATTTTCGAGTTTGAGTTTTTGGTGGAATTATCCGTTTTGGGTCCCCCTGAACCTAAAAAAGTGGTTTTCGGAGTGATGTCTGTGTGTGTGTCTGTATGTGTGTCTGTGTGTCTGTGTGTCTGTGTGTCTGTGTGGATGTTATCAGACCTAGAGCCTAAACCAGTCGTCCGATTTTGATGAAATTTGGTATGGAGGTACTAATCCATGGTATCTCCAGGCGTTTTTTTCATTTTTGTGAATTTTTTATTTTTAAGGGTAATTTTCCCATAAAAACCCATAAAATATCGGAAAAATTAACTTTTCTCAAAAAAGGCTCTAACGATTTTGATTAAAATTTTACAGTTTATTAGGGACCTAAAG